>PVKM010023372.1:0-21214 GCA_004027735.1 Carollia perspicillata | reverse complement strand
TAAGTCTGCTTGTCCAGTGTATTTTCAAACATAAGGCCATGAGCACCAGTAGGTGGTTGGAGGAATAGGATTCGGCATCGTTTCGGAGAGGAGTGAGAGGTAGTGTGTTTCCCCCACGAAACATCCTCTGTAGGTATTGGCAAAATCTTGGTTCAAATTTCAGTTCCTTTAATCACTGGTTGTATGATATTGGTCAAATAACTTAAATTTGAGCCAGAGTGCCTCCATTTTTTAATCTGGGCAATAGTACCATAACAATACAATTGCAATGAAAAATAAATAAAGTTTATAATAACTTGCTTAGTAAACTCTAAGTGACAATTCAACTGTAAGATGCTATTTTGATACCGATAGCAACAGTGATAAGTTAACAACACTCAGAGCACTGCTGGTAAGTGGGGTCTATGGGGGAAGATGTGAGTGGAATGTTCTGGAATGTATGGACTTTGGACCCCTGGGTGTGGAAGGCAGGTGGCTCCAAAAAGCAGAATAATAATGATGGCTACCATTTTAAATTACAATGTTCCAGGCATTCTGTATAAGCTCTTCTAAAGACTCACCCACACTCTGAGGTAAATATTATTCCCATTTTACACGTAAGAAATGTGAGGCCTAGCCTGGTTTTGAAAAGCTACCCTGGATTGTTCTGTTCATTGGTATCAGAGCTGAATCCCTGGTCTCTTTGGTTCGTATGGTGGCCCTGCCTCTGTAGGATTCAACATAGAATCAGCCATTACCTGAATGACAGCTGAGTTCCATCCAGTTTGAATACTTTATTTTATTTTTATTTTTTATTGTTGTTCAGTTACAGTTGTCCCATCTTTTTCCCCATTGCTCTTCCCTGCTCCCCCCCCACTGCTCCCACAGTTATTTTCCCCCCCATTGTTGATGCCAATGAGTCCCTCTGTTCAAGTTCCTTGGCTTGCCCCATCCTCTTCTTTCCCCTGAAGGCTAGCTGTTTTATGCAGTGAGACCCTGTGAGAGCATGCCTGGAGACGCAGGTGTTGAGAGTAGGCCACCGTGGTGGACTGGCTCTATCTTGAGGCAGAAGAACAAAGAAGGCAGCTCTTCTAGGTCTGACTTAGCTTGGAGCAGCACAGAAATGATGTGCAGAGTTACCAAGGTATCTCTTTCCTTGATAAGTGTATGTGAGAGGAGCCCAGGAGGACCCTTTCTGGTATCTGTGGTCAATATGCTGCCCTGTGGACAGTGGCCATTTATTGATTTCCTATTCCACTCAATTTCAGTTCATTTGACTTTGGAGGAGTCGCATCATGCCCATGCCTCTTAAGCTGAACTTTCTCTACAGTTGTGTGTGACTGATTCTTTGTCAGAGTTTGTTAGAAAATTCAGAGGATATTGATTGTAAATAGACCCACGGGGTCTGAGAACAGTTAGAGCACAGATGAGGAGAGGTTAAATTTTTCCTAAACTCAAGTTGTCAGTATTAAACTCATCATCCCCTAAATAAACATAATCATGGAAATAATCTTCTTCCTTCCTTCTTTCCTTTATTCATTCACTCATCTATCAAAAAATTATTTTAAAAAAGCCTACTGTGTATTAGGGTGCATGCTTTTAGTGTTAGAAATATAGTGATAAGTTTGTAAACAATGCCCATCCTCAACATGGAGCAGAGAGCCTGGGGGCGGCATTCAGGTTAGTCTGGGAAACACACGCTCAACAAGCTTTTGCAAAAATGTGGATTTATTTGTTCCTAAGAGGACAAAAATTACATTTGTTTTGTTCACAGATGTAGCCTATCTCCATTGCCTTAGCACAGAATCTGACTTTGCTATGTACCCAAGACATTTTGTGAATTCACAGTATTTCTAATATTGTATTATCATGATATAATATTATATTATTAATATTTCTAATTACATGATCAAGTGGCCAAATGAATTAATTTAACTCATGAATCCTTTATATTCCCTCTTGTGAGCTAGAAAGTTTTGGTTGCCAAAGTGAACCTGATACCCAAATGTTTAAATTCTGGTAATTAATGATTTTGTTTAGTCACAGGTTTGATGAATGCTTTATTTTTAATGAAAGCAGAAGGCTCATGACAAGCTCAGCCAATCTGGTGACAGTTTTAGGACATTTTGCCAGGTTGCTTAGGAAAATTTTCCAGACCTATTAGGTTATATAATATTCTTCCAACGAAACTAGGAAAATAACTTTAAAATTATATCTATTTTGCTATTTAAAAGCAGAAATTACCTGAAAAGGGATCAGAGTATGGGGAATTGATTCAATATTTGATGTCATTTTTATGATTCAAAACAGTAATAGATGTTAATTTTTCACAAAAGTTTAGAGGAATTGAGAAAAAAGAAAAAAGAACTCATGGACACTGAAAGCAATGTGGTGATTGCTGGAGGGAGGGGGATAGAAGGGGACTAAATGGTAATGGAAAAAATACAATAAAGATTAAATCAAAAAATTATAGTTCTAAAAGTAGAAATAATAGTCTATTTGATTACTAATTTTTAAGAATTAACTTGAGTATATTTTTGGACAATTTTAGTTACCCTTTTCTTTTAAAATTCAAACTCTACATTGAACGCTATCCCTCAACATAGTGTTTATGAAATGGATTAAATTTATGGAATGTTCCAGTATGATCTGAAACCACAGCAAGTCCCAGAGGTTTTATGTTTGAAAAGTGTTTTAATCAGTGATGGATTTGGAATTATTGCCAGCTGATTTCTGAATCTTTAGGCATAGGCCTTAGGAACACATTATCCAGATGTTTATAAAATGCCATTTTACTAATGTGCTGTTTATACTTTGATTTGTGGGGGGAAAAACAATCCTACTTCAAAGTACCAGATGAAAGTATTTTACATCAGCTAAATATTATACTCAAGCTGCTCAATAGCCATTCACCCCTACCCTTTCTGCCTTAAAGGGACCTAATCAATATCCTCACCTATTTTCCCCATGACATACAACAAGAATTCATCCTGTTTTGTGGATTTTTCATGTGAGCATTAAGTCCTTGGTAATTCTTATATGTCCCCTAGATTTCTCCCTAAAATGTATTTTCTCTTTGAAAGAAAGGTTTCATTTTTAAATTTAAGCCAGATTATTAATTAAAACTAGGAAAAATGAATAGAGGAGCACCCTCTAATCCCCCAAAACTCAGCCGCAGAATCTAATCCTTTGAGAAAACTGTCTGCTTAACTCATCGCTATTAATCCATTTAAGCTGGCTTAGAAAGGTATACTGGGAGAAATAAATGAAAAAGAAGAATACAGCAATATTAAAGATGTCACTTTATATTCAGGTTGGGAGAATAAGAAACACTTTACCTTTCCATCTACTTTTGAGTCATTTTTTATTGCATAAATTTACACATACTATTGTGGTTGAAGTATGTGCACAATTTGAAACATGTTTAAGTCATTTTTTCTTGTATCATTAAATATACTTCAAAATATGGTGTTTAATGGGGGTAGTTATTTACGATGACTTTACTACCTTTCATGTGGCCTTTGCTCTATTTTTACGGTGCCCATCTCAGTCTCAAGGTGATTCATGTCCACCCTCTGTCTTCACTGAGTTCCTCTTGGCTCACTATGCTGTTTATTAGTTCTAATCACCAGCTATTTCTGGCCCTTCACCTTCTGCACATGAAATGGCACTATACTTCCTGAAGCAATTGGGTTTTGTTGAGACTATGTGAATTTTTATAGCCAATGACATGTGAACTAAGCATTTACTTATTGATTAGGTAGATTTTCCAGAGGGATTTCCCTCTGTGACCATAACTGACAGTACTCCATAGAGTGGCTGCACCATTACTCAGGACCCTACAGTAAAGGTGAGGCTAAGGTGAGCACCCAGAAGACCCGGTTTGGATAGGTGATGTGAGCAGAAAATAAAATGTTATTGTTTGGGGAGTTCTGGTCAAAGATGGCAACATTGGCTCCTATACTCACTCTCCCCACATATACACCAAATAAACAGCTACACATGGTTCATTTCCCTCTGAAAGAAATCCTAAAACTAGCCCAGCGTCTCCTACATATCAAATAAATAAGTAAACACAAAGATTGAAATGGGTAGAAAAGTTTGAGGCACACTTTGGGCATCTGCCACCCAGAGGACACACTACTTGATTGTCTAGTGGCCAGTGAGGCTTGCTTTTGCTGATTCCACAAATGCATAGAAAACAAAGAAACAGTTCTTAAACAGTGATTCTTCCAAGGGCTGAATCCAGAGGAGCAGACAGAAACACCTACCTACCTGTCTTTCCATGAAATAAGTCTATTTGCACAATTCAAAAGCTACTGTCTGAGGGTCTGATTTCAATCAGCTTGCATTTAGGTAGTGACTGAGATCCTTCCTTTGAGAAACTGATAGGTCTTGGCACAGATCAACTACTGGGAGCCACTATGAACAAAGGTAGCAGCCTGGATATTAACAAAAGTATGAGGGACAACCAAGAGCTTAGGCTGGGCTAACCAATAAGGTTCATCTCCTCCATGAGACCACTCTTTTGAGACTGAGAGAAGTGGATGTTTTATCTAATGCACAAAAGCCTACAAAGAAAGTCAAAGAAAATGAAGAAACAAAGGAGTAATTACAAACAAAAGAACAAGATAAAACTCTAAAGCAATGAAATGGAAATAAGAGATTTTCCTGGTAAAAATTTGAAAACAATGGTCATGAAGATGCTCATCAGTTTCAAGAGAACAATGCATGAACACAGTAAGAATTTCAACACAGAGAAGAATAGAAGACACCAAACAGAAATCATAGAACTGAAGAATACAGTAATTGGACCAACAATTTCAAAGAAGGTTTCAACATAAAACTGGATCAGACAGAAGAAATGATAAGCAAACTTGAAGACAGGGCACTATAATTCATCCAATCAGAGAAGCAAAGAAAAAAAGAGTGAAAATAGCTTCAGGGACTTATGAGGCACTATCAAAAGGACCAATGTTCACGTTACAGGATCCTCAGAAGGAGAATAAAGAAAGTGACAGAAACCTTGTTTAAAGAAGTAATGGCTAAAAATTTCCCTAACATGGAGAAATAAGTAGATATTCAGATCCAGGAAGCCCATAGAATTGGTCTGTAGAAGAGAAATCCAAAGATAAATCCACACAAGGACACATTATATTTAAATTGTCAAATGTTAAAGACAAAGAATCTTAAAGGCAGCAAGAGAAAAATCTCTTTTTTTTTGTACAAGGGAACCCCCATAAGACTAAAAGCAGATTTTTCAGCAGAAAATTTGCAGGCCAGCATGATGTTCTCAAAGTATAGGAAGATAAAAACCATCAACCCAGAATATTCTACCTGGCAAAGCTGGCCTTCAGAATTGAAGGAAAGTTTTCTAGAGAAGCAAAAGCTGAAGAAATTCATCACCTTTAGGTTATCCTGACAAGAAATGTTCAAGGGCATTCTTTAAGCTAAAGTGAAAGGGTGCTAAGGAAATCAGGAAAACATATGAAGACATAATCTCACTGGTAAATGTAAATATCTAGTTAAATTTAGAATACTTCAGTGTTGTAATAGTGGTGGGTAGTTGACTTGTAAATCAAGCATAAAGGTTAAAAGACAAGGAGTAAAAATAACTATAATTACAATAATTGATTACTGGATACATAAGGTAAAAGATGTGACTTGTGACATCAAAAACACAAAATATGTGTGGGGGTGGGTAACAATGTAGAGCTTTACTATGTGTTTGAAGTTCAGCAGTCATCAGCTTACAATATACTGTTATAAATGTAAGATGTTCCACGTAAGCCTCGTGGTAGCCATAAAGTGAAAACCTATTGTAGGTATGCAAAAGAGAAAGAGAAAGGATTCTAAGCATGTCACCACTGAAAATCATCAAATCAGAAAGGAAGAGAGCAAAAGAAGAAAGGAACAAAGGAATAACAAAACCATCTACAAAATGACAATAGTAACTCAGTACCTATAAATAATTACTGTAAATGTAAATGGATGAAATTCTCAAATCAAAATACATATGGTGACTGAATGGACTTAAAAATTGGCCAAACCATGTGCTGCCTACAAAAGACTCACTTAACTTTAAGGACATGTACATAGTAAAAGTGAAGGGATGGAAACCATATTTCAGTAAATGGAAACTAAAAGAAATCAGAGGTAGTGATATTGATATCAGACAAAACAGGCTTTAAGCCCAAGATTATAATAAGAGGCATTATATAACTATAATATAGTTATAATAAGAGGCCAGTCGAGCTGTATTTTATTGTATGTGCTATTACTGTCCCACTTTTTCTCCCTTTGCCCCCTCTACCCAGCCCAGCACCCATTTCCATAATCAGTTCCCTCACCATTGTCTATGCCCATGGGCCATATGTTCTTTGACTAATCCCTTTACCTTCTTTCAGTCAGTCCCCGTCTCCCTCCCCTCTTACAGCTGTCAGTCTATTCCATGATTCCATGCCTCTGGTTCTAGGTCGCTCATTATTTTTTATTTTTTGTTCATTAGATTCTCCTTATAAGCGAGATCATATTTTTGTCAATATTTATGTGCACAACATAAAAGCACATAAATATATAAAGCAAATATTAACAAACCTGAAAGGAGAAGTAGGTGCATGAAAAATGCCAACAGGTACATGACAAGGTGTTCAACGGCATTAACCTTTAGGGAAATGCACATTAAACAACAATGAGATGTCACCTTACATCTGTTAGAATGGCTGTCATGAAACTGAGAGGAGATAAGTGTTGGTGAGGATGTGGAGAAAGGGGAAGGAGCCCTCAGTCACTGCTGGTGGGAATGTAAACTGGTGCAGCCTGTGTGGACAACAGTGTGGAGGTTCCTCGAAACATTGAAATGAACAACCATATGCTCCAGCAATTCCACTTCTAGGTATATCCACTATGTTCAAAGGAAATGAAAACAGGATATCAAAGAGATCCCTATACCCCCAAGTTCATTGCAGCATTATCCACATTAGCCAAAATATGGCAACAACCTACCTATGTGTACTTCAAGAGATGAATGAATAAAGGTGTTGAGGTATATATGAGGCCTATCTGGAAAAGGTCCAACCATTGTTAACATAATGACAATGGTTTGCAGGACACTGATGTAATCTGGCAGCCGAGGGAAGTAGACTGGAAGGAGTGTATGCGAACGATGAGCACTTCACTGCACTATTCAGTGAGGGTGGTAGACACTGTTGAGTATGTGTACTGTGTGGCCATTGCACTCAAAATGACCGAGGGAGTAAAGCAACAAATGTGCATCAAATTTTGCATTAAGCTTGAACATTCCACCAAGGAAACTATTCAGATGATTCAGAAGGCCGCAGCTATGGGCAACTGGTGATTGACAGCTTCATCATGACAATGTGCCCATTCATGCATCATGTCTCCCACAGAGTTTTTTTCGGCAAAACATCAAATACCCAGACTCAGTCCCCCTATAGCTCAGATTTGGCACTGTGTGACTTTCCAGCTTTTCCCCAAACTAAAATCACCTTCAAAAGGGAAAAAAAAATGTCACCATTGACGAGATTCAGGAAAATACAATAGGAAAGCTGATGGCTACTGGGACAACTGTGTGAGGTCCAAAGTGCCTACTTTGAAGCAGAGTGAGGTATCATTGTCCTATGTCCAATGTTTCTTGTACCTTGTGTCTTCTTCAATAAATGTCCCTATTTTTCATAGTAAATGGCTGGATACTTTCTGGACAGACCCCACCCACCCACCCACCCACACAATGAAATCTTACTCAGCCATGAGAAAGAAGGAAATCATGCCATTTGTAACAACATTAATGGACCTTGAGGACATTATGCTGAGTGAAATAAACCAGACAGAGAAAGACAAATACTGCATGGTATCACTTATATGTGGAATCTAAAAGACATGTCTAACTGATAGAGAGTAGAAAGGTCCTGGCTTACAGGGATGTGGGGGAATAGGAGAGAGATTGGTAAGTGGTTTTAAACTTTCTGCTATAAGATGAATTAAGGTCTGAGTATCTGTTGTAAAACGTGGTGACTATAGTTGATAACACTACATTGTAAAATTGAAATTTGCTGTGAGAATAGAACTTAAATCTTCTTACTACAAAAAAACAAAGATAAATATTTAAGGTAATGGATTAACTAGATGGGGCAATCCTTTCACAAATATGTATATGTATATCAAATCATTTAGATGTGCACCTTCAATGTCTTACAATTTTGTATGTCAGTTATGCTGCAATAAAGTTGAAACTGAAGAAGCCTCTGTTGTTTTAATGAATGAAATCTTGGGTGCTATTTGTTATTACAGTTTTTCTTGCCTATCTTGCCTGCTACACTGATCATATGTATTTAGATTGGCAATTCGTTTTAGACCTTGTAATCATCAGGTGGACCCATGCTTAGCTTCATTTTTAAGAATTGTGTGCCAAGTCACTGTATGTATCTTTAGAAACTCAAATAATTGGGGAATATTTTTCCCTACACATATGTTTACAAAGTGTTCCTTTAGCTGACTTCAGGCATATGGATTCAATAGCTCATATCACATTCAAATCAAGCATTCATACCTTCATTCTCATGATACTTGATTATCCCTGTCCATATTTTACTGTTGGCCTGGAAAATATTAATAGCAACTTTAAGATACATCTGTTTTTAACTCTAAATTTTTCAGTTGCATGATTGGGAAAGTTCTAAAGAAAAAATTCTGTCCTTTTCCCTGCCATCTAAACTTATTTTTATTGCCCTGGCTGGTGTTGCTGAATGGATTGAGCACAGACCTGTGAACCAAAGGGTCGCTGGTTTGATTCCCACTCAGGACACGTGCCTGGGTTGCAGGAGAGGTCTCCAGTGGGGGTGGTGCACAGAGGCAACCACACATTGATGTTTCTCTCCTTCTTCTCCTTCCCTTCCCCTCTCTCTAAAAATAAGTGAATACAATCTAAAAAATAAACTTATTTCTATTTTTCTATATTTCCTTCTATTATTTACACATAAACCTTCATATTACTTATTATTGTTTACAAAGGATTTTGCATTTTCCCTATATTCTATCCAAAAATTTCAGGTGGTTTTATAGACTTCATAATTAAAATTTTAATTACTGCAAAATTTCCCATTGACATTGAACACCATCATTTATGTCAAAATTTCCTTATCACTGAGATTTTGGGTTGTTGCCATTTTTTAAAATAAATACTGTTGGAATAAATAATTTTAAACCAATTTGAGTTATACCAGGATATATACATCTAATCAGCATTATTGTACAATATAAATAGTTTCTAAGTCTAAACATACATTTCAACACAGGTGCCATTTATGCAAACATTTTTTGAAATATTTTATTTTATTTTTAGAGAGAAGGGAAGGGAAGGAGAAAGAGTGGGAGAGAAACATCAGTGTGTGGTTGCCTCTCATGTGTCCCCTACTGGGGACCTGGCCTACAACCCGGGCATGTGCCGTGACTGGGAATCGAACTGGCAACCCTTTGCTTCACAGGCCCGTGCTCAGTCCACTGAGCTACACCAGCCAGGGCCTATGCAAACATTTTTTATACTTTCCTTTCAAAATTGTCTTTAGAACCAATCGATTAGCCACACATTAACAACTTGTTTTATTTTATAACATATCTTCATTTGGACTCTAAACCATTCATTCATTTTGTTCATAATATTTTGGCTGTTTCCAAAAATCAATTCTAATCTCAAAATACTAAATTTTGCCTCCATTTAGACCATTTGGAAGACCGCCAAGGGCTCCGAAGGCAATTGCAGAGGAATAAGTTTCAAAACTGTTCAGAGCAATGGGCAGTCCCTGCTCCGACTGCACAGCCTCTCGCAGTGAGGGCTCTGGAGGGGTGACACTCCCTTCTGTTTTGTGAGTTTGAGTAGGTTTGTTACTGCCTTCATTTTCTATCACTGTAGAGTCACACTTTGCATAAAACTAACAGTGTTCCAAATAACTGTCAGTTCCTTGAGATCAGGGACCAATTCTTTCACAGAGCTTCCATTGGCGTCTGCACATAGCCTGTACTGGTGTATATTTGTGATTGATTCTCTAGAAATGAATACTCTGTTGAGAATACACTTCTTCCATTCACAAATACCTCTTTAAATAAACTGCTTTTCAGGGGAAGGCCTGAAGTCTCCAGCGCTGGGGGACAACAATATCGGCATCACATGGGAATGGGTTAGACATGCATATCCCCTGACCCCATCCTGAACCAGGTGAATCAGGAATTCTGGATTTGGGGCTCCAATCTGCATTTTAGCAAGCCCTCGTGTGATTCTGACACATAATATATGATCAAGAAATAGTAAAGTTCGCCTAAAGAAAAACTGAAAATAAGGTTCAGGAAGATGATGTTATAATGAGAGAAAGTGGGTGCCATAGGTCAGTTACCAAAATTTAATAAATGTTAGCTGATACATATTATGGGCCAAAAATTATGCTGTAACACTGGTTACACAAAAGCAAAAAAAAAAAAGGTCTTTATTCTCATGGAGGTGACATTCTAGAAGAGATAAAGATGTGTAAAGGGTGTAAAATGTGTAAATAACTACAATTTTTGTGATGCTTCAGTATAGAAGTATATGCAACATGTAGGTGGTGATGTTGATTAGTACCGTTTACATAAACCACATGTTGTCTGTCAGGCGAAGTGCAAGAGCTTTGCATCACCACGTGTCATTCCTTTCGGTCTGCCTAAAAGAGGGAATGTAAAAGATTAAATGGTGCTGTGTGGCTTGCTTGGCCCCTCTGAGTCTGCAAAGAATAAAAGCTTCGTCTCCAAGTTCACTATTTCTTGTTCAGAGCACTTAAACTATTCACATGTTCTGTTAGTTCACTTCAAAAATGGGTGCGTGGGCATCTTTCTCACAATTGGTATACGGATTAAATAAAGTAATGTGTGAAATTGCTTAGCTCAGTATATGTCTTAAATATTCAACAGATAGTGATTATTTTTTATTGCTGTTAACACTAATGATCATCATCAAGGATACTAGCATGATGGGTGGTGATATAATATACAAGGTCTGGCAGAAGTATTGCCTCCTTGAGTGTGGTCGGTAGGGTTTGTGAATGTCTCACACAAGATGGACAGCAATTTGAACATGTTGCCTAAAATGTCATATAGGGTGATATTGTTATGTTACAGAATTACATGCTTATCATTCTGTAATAAAAAGGGGTGTTGTTTGTGCTGGACCCTGTAGACTCCAAGTAGGCTAAGGAGATTGACTCAAGCCAGACTTTCAGCTTTCAAGTACAGGTTTGTCAACTTCTGCTCGACCATGGGCTTAGTCTCTGTTTCAGTCTCCTCATCTGAAATGTGGAGACAGTAAGAGTCCTTACTCCCCAGGTTGGTAGTGACTGGCAAATGAATTAACACATGTAAAACACTTAGAACACAGCCAGCCCCGGGGCAAACGCTCAGTAAGTGCTAGCTGTTACTCTCATTAATTTCTTTAGGATGTCCCATGGGCTACTCTGTCAGAGAGTTTAACCTTTCTTTTTGGTATAGTGTGATTTTATGAAAGGGCTTGTGTTTAGGAACAAGAATGTCACCTTTCCTTTAAATCTGTAGGGTTCAAAGCTCCACTAGCTAGTTGAGTAAAGGCCTTTCCATGGTGCCTAAAAATAAGGGGGAAAGCTGATGTCAAGGTAAACCTTGAAAAGCCAAAGGAAGGAAATTTTTAAATCAAAGTGCAGGGCATCCACTTTTATTTCATGGAAATCTATTATTTAAGCAAATTTACTGATAATGATGCACAGACGCTGTTCGTAGACATTACTTTTCTCCTTTGAAGTAATGGAGTGCAGATCTCCTACCTGTGCCAGCAGTCTTTTTCAAATTAATTCTGTGCCCGTCTCTATCATTGTGGAACAGAGATCTCATACATGACTTTTGTAAAGACTAGAAGACTAAAACACGGACCTGTTGCCTCAGAGCCTGAGAAGATGTTCACAAATGTGAACCAACAGTTAAAACACTACCAGATGTACAGGAGGAGTCCTTGAACCCAAGTGCGACTGACATTGAGAAAATATCAGCTTTGTAATTCTGCCTAGACGGCACCTAGACGGGGCAGCACTACAGAACGATTCGGCTGCAACGGTGGAAGGAAATTTCAACAGATATGTTTCCATTAGTTTGCCACAGGTGCTCAAACTTCTGTGACCTAGAATTTCAAGGGTTCATATTGCTACTGTGACAGCTTCAGGCTTTGCTTCTAGGTTACGTTACAGGTGGTGGCCCAGACTTTTAACAATTTAATTCTCTTTATTGCTAATGCTGCAGTTCACGTGATTACAGTCGAACAGGATGACTGTAGTTCTCTTCATTCTCAGAGAACAAGTGAACATTAGCTCCATTTACATCACTTCACATTCATGTTCAGTCTTTACCGTGCATGCTGTGTTCAGTGGATACTGTGACTTAACATTAGGTCAGCTACGTGTTTCCACACACCGCTTTGGACATTTACTTTCCATGCAGCTTTCATTTCTTGCTATTCTCTGGAAATTCCTCTGCTGGAATGTTTCTAGAATTTCATATTTACACACAGAGATGCAGGGAACATCTTAGTATAAATTGTTTTTCCTGATTTTATAATATTGCCAAGGAGTTCGTTCTCCAAAGCAGTATAACCAAAGTAAGAATTTTTATAGTTACTGCTACATATTGAGATCACACTCTAAAAATATCAAACTAATTTACAGTATCATCAGCATGGCATATGTATACTTTCCTCCACAGTTTATACAATATTGGATTGTATTTTAATCTATGTATGTAATGGCTTTTCAAAATGCAGATAAGATAAAATAACATCTTAACAGTTTTAAGCGTACAGTTTGCGGGTATTAAATGTATCTATAATGCTGTGCAGTCATCGGAACCATCCATCTTCATAACTGTTTATCTTCTAAAGCTGAAACTCTATACCCATGACACAGTAACTTCTTGTTTTCCCCTCCCCCGGCCCCTGGAAACCACCATTCTACTTTTAATCTCTATGATTTTTGACTAATCTGAATACCTTATGTAAGTAGTATTTGTTTTGGGGTTTTTTGGTGACTGCCTTATCTCACTTAGCATAACTCTCAATGTTCATCCATGTTTTAGCATATGTCAGAATTTCCTTTCTTTTTAGGCTGGATAATGTTTATTGTATGTATGTATTAGATTTTGCTAATCCATGAGTGAACCCTAGGATGAACAATGAACATGTTTTAGCTATTGTGAATAAAGTTGTTATGAATATGCGCATACAAATACCTCTTTGGGATCCTGCTTTTATTTATTTTGGGTCTATGCCCAGGGCAAAATTGCCAGATCATAATGGTAATTATATTTTTTTTCTAATTTTTATTTTTAAAGTATGTTTTATTGATTATGCTATTGCAGTTCCATTTTTTCTCCCCTTTACCCCCCTCCACCCTGCACCCTGCCTCCCTCTAGCATTCTGTACTTTTAGTTCATGTCCATGGGTTGTACATATAAGTTCTTTGGCTTCTCCATTTCCTATACTATTCTTAACTTCCCCGTCTATTTTGTACCTACCAATTATGCTCCTTATTCCCCGTACCTTTTTTCCTTCATTATCCCTCTTCCTCTCCCCAGTGGTAACCCTCCATGTGATCTCCATTTCTATGATTCTGTTCCTGTTCTAGTGGTTTGCTTAGTTTTTGTTTTTGTTTTTTAGGTTCAGTTGTTGATAGTTGTGAGTTTGTTGTTATTTTACTGTTCATAGTTTTTATCTTCTTCTTTTTCTTAGATAATTCCCTTTCACATTTCACATAATAAGGGCTTGGACTTATTATGATGTTCAAAGAGTGATGAACTCTTTGAACTTGACCTTATCTGGGAAGGACTTTATCTGCCCTTCCCTTCTAAATGATAGTTTTGCTGGATAGAGTAATCTTGGATGTAGGTCCTAGCCTTTCATGACTTCAAATACTTCTTTTCAACCCCTTCTTACCTGTAAGATTTCTTTTGAGAAATCAGCTTATATTCTTAAGGGAACTCCTTTGTAGGTAACTGTCTCCTTTTCTCTTGCTGCTTTTAAGATTCTCTCCTTATCTTTAATCTTGGGTAATTTAATTGTGATGTGTCTCCGTGTGTGCTTCCTTGGATCCAACTTCTTTGGGACTCTCTAAGTATCTTGGACTTCCTCAAAGTCTATTTCCTTTGTCAGATTGAGGAAGTTTTCTTTTATTATTTCTTCAAATAAGTTTTCAATTTCTTGTTCTTCTTCCTCTCTTTCAGGCACTCCTATGGTTCAGATGTTGGAACATTTAAATTTGTTCTAGGTGTTCCTCAGCTTCTCCTCATTCTTTTGAATCCTTGTATCTTTATTCTTTTCCAGTTGGATGTTTATTTCTTCCTTTTGTTCCAAATCATTGATTTGAGTTCTGGTTTCCTTCCCTTCACTGTTGGTTCCTTGAATATTTTTCTTTATTTCACTTTGTATAGTGTTCATTTCTTCCCTTATTTTGTGACCAAACTCAATCATCTCTGTGAGCATCCTTTGATGGCATCCTTTTCTACCACTGTTTTGAACTCTGCATCTGATAGATTGTCTATTTCCTCGTCACTTAGTTCTTCTTCTGGAGTTTAGATCTGCTCCTTCATTGGGGCCATATCTCTTTTTCTCGATGCACCTGTTACATTTTACAGGGTGGAGTTACAGGTATCTGCCAGGGCTGGGCAATGCACTCAGCTGCATTGTGGCTTAGTCTAGGTGAATGTTTCTTCTTTAACTCCTTGGGTGTCAGACTTCCACACAGTTTGATTTTCTGGTTCTGGTTGTTTCTGTTTTGAAATTGGTTGTCATCCTTTTCTTTTGGTTGTGCAAGGAAGCAAAGCACATCTACCTATGCCTCCATTTCTATATATATATTTTTAAGGAACCACCATATTGCTTTCCAAAGAGACTGTACCATTATACATTCCCACCAACAGTTAACAAGTGTTCTAATTTTTCTACATCTTTGCCAGCACTTATGTTCTGTTTTTTGATAGTAGATATCCTAGTGGATAGGAGGTGGTATCTCATCATAGTTTTGATTGGCATTTCCCTAATAATTAGTGATCTTCAGCATCTTTTCATGTATATATATTCTTTGTTGAAATGTTCATTCAAGTCCTTTGCTTATTTTGAATTTGGCTGTCTGGTTTTTATCACTACATTTCTTAAAAATTTGTTCTGGTTATTAATCCCTTATCAGAGTTATGATTCATAAACATTCTCTCTGCTACCTTTTTACCTATTAATACTGTATTTTGATGCACAAATTTTCTAATCATATAAAGTTTAATTTGTCTACATTTTATTTTGTTACCTGTGTCTTTGATACCATATCCAAGAAATCATTTCTAAATTTAATGCCATGAAGTTTTTCCCTATGTTTCCTTCTAAAACTTTTGTAGTTTTAGGTACTACGCATGCATCTTTGATTCATTTTGAGTTAATTTTTTTGTGTGCAATACTAGATAAAGGTCCAACTTTATTTCTTTGCATGTGGATATCTATTTTTTCCCAGTACCATTTGTTGATAAATCTGCTTGTTCTCCATTGAATGGTCTTTATAGTCTTATCAAAATCTATATACGTGAGGGTTATTTTCCGGGCTCTTTATTCTATCCATTGGTTTGTGTGTTTGCCCTTAAGCAAGTATAACACTACTTATATTGTGGTAGCTTTGTAATAAGTTATGAAATCAGGAAATGTGAGTCCTCCAACATTTTTCTTCTTCTTTAAAGATTGTTTTGGCTATTCAGGGTCTCTTGGGATGCCATATACATTTTAGGATTTTTAAAAAATTTCTTGAAAAAGTGTCCTTGGGATTTTCTAAAAAGATTTCATTTATATTTTGAGAGAGGGTAAGGGAGGGAGAAAGAGAGGGAGGGAAACATTGATGCATGAGAGACACATTGACTGGTTGCCTCTTACATGCCCCAAATTGGGGACCTCACCCACAACCCAGGCATATGCCCTGACTGGGAATCAAACCTGCAACCTTTTGGTTCACAGTCTGGTGCTCAATCCACTGAGCCACACCAGTCAGAGAGATGTCCATGGGATTTTGATAGGGAGTGCATTGAATTTGCAGATCACCTTGAGTAATATTGACATTTTAACAACATCAAGTCTTTTAATCCATGAACATGGAATATGTTTTTATTTATTTATGTCTTCTTTAATTGCTTTTAGCAATGTTTTGTAGTTTTCACTGTACAAGTCTTTCACCTCCTTGCTTAAGTTACTTCCTAAATATTTTATTTTAGTTTCTGGGTGCTATTACAAATTGAATTATTTTGTAATGCCCTTCACAAATGTTCATTTCTTATGTGTAAAAATACAATTATTTTTTTTTGCATGGGCTATATTTCCTGTTCCTTTGCTGAATTTATTTATTCATTCTAACAGTTTTTCTGTCAAGTGGTAAGGTTTTCTACGTTAAGATCATATTACCTGTGAGCAGAGACAATTTTACTTCTTCCTTTCTCATTTAGGTGCCTTTCCTTCCTTCTCTCTCTCTCTCTGTTCTTTATTTGTTTTTGCCTAATTTCTGTGGTTAGAATTTCCAGTTCTATGTCGAATACAAGTTGCAAAAGGGAGCACTATTGTCTTGTTCCTGATCTTAGAAGAAAAGTTTTTAGTTTTTTACCATTGAGTAAAAGACTTAATGGGGGTTTTATATATGGGTTTAATGATGTTGAGGTAGTTTCCCTCTATTCCTATTTCATGGAGTGTTTTTATCTCAAAAGGGTCTTGAAATTTGTCACATGTTTTTCTTCATCAATTAAGATGATGAAATGGTATTTTTGCTTTTATTCTGTTAATGTGGTATATTACATTGGTGATTTTTTGTATGTTGAACCATCCTTGCATTCCAGGGATAAATCTCACTTGCTTATAGTACATAATTATTTTAATATACTCCTGAATTTTGTTTGCTAGTATTTTTTGAGGATTTTTTCATAAATGTTCATAAGGTATATTGTCTGAAGTTTCTTTTTCTTGTGTTGTCTTTGTCTACCTTTGGTATCAGGGTACTCCAGGCTTCATAAGATGAGTTAGAAAGGGCTTCATAAGATGAATTAGGAATAGTAAAAGTGTTACATGAAAAAAGGTTCTATGGTCAATTAAGATTGAGAAATGCTTAGTCAAACATGTTTTCTTAACTATATTACTTCTCAGAGACTACCATAGGCTAATGTACTTCGTGACCTCTTAAAATGGCAAAATAATGACCAGTGTTTCTGGACTTTATTTAATCATGGAATCTTCCCCCGCCCCCTGTAAGGTTTCTTAGGCCTAATATTCTGTGCAGCACACATTGAAGATATAGTTCTATTGTTTCTCCTTCATATTTTGTTGATGCTTTGCTTTAAAAATATTTTCCTCATGTTAAGAAAGAAATCAACCATCCCCCCCTTTCCCATAATTTTAATCATTCAGGTGTCTTTATTTTGTTTCCCTTCTGATAAAATGTGCTGCCTAGTTTGTTCAGGCACTTATAACAAACATAGTATGGAGTGGATAGCTTATAAATGACAAAAATTACTTTCTCATAATTCTGGAGTCTGGGAAGTCCAAGATTATGGTGCCAGCAGATTTTGTGTCTGATTCGTGTTTATGTTTAGAGCCTGTTTCCCAAATGGCTGGCGTTTCACAGCAACCTCACAGTGTGAAGGGGTCAGGGATCTCTCTGGGGCTTGGCTTGTAAGGGCATGAATCCCCCTCAATAGGGGGACACACACATTCGACCTCGAGTGTGTGCTGGGAATTATATGTTCAGTTCTGTTCGAACAGGAGGATGTCAGGGCTCTGACGGTAGTGAGAGAATGGCATAGTTTAACAGAGTAACAGAAATTTAGGATATTTTTGAATGATAAGGCAGTGATCAGGGTTAGATAATATCTAAATACCTTTTAGTCTAATTAATGAGAATTTTTTTTCCCATTGGGCCTTAAACTGAGTACAATATTTAATTGGTAATGTGGACCAAGCATTTTATTGGTTAAAGTTACCGTCTTCATTTACCAAATGATTTTTATATTCTTCCATATCTTTATCTTTATTATCATTTTGATTAAATAAGTGTATTCATTTACAATTTTTGTTATTCCAAGTTGTTTTCATTTTGCTTAATATATAACCACATCTTTCTTTTAAAAACAGCAACCAGAAGGGAGGGAGGAAGGGGAAAGGAGGGAAAGGAGGGTCTAGTCAAGGAACATGAATAAAGGACCCATGGATGTGGACAGTAGGGTGGGGATTGACTGTGGGACAGTAGGGGTGGGGAAGGCAGGAGAGCGCAACAGCGAAAAACTGGGACAACTGTGATAGAACAACAATAAGGAAATTGTAAATACTGGAAGAGAAAATAAGGAAAAATTTAAAATGAAACAAGTATAAGCTAGCAGAAATTGTAACTTATACAGAACAACAAAATCAAAATGAAAAAGACACCAAATATATGTTGTGATGTACTTTAGGTTATAAAATATATAACAGAAACTAGTATTTATGTAATACTTTCCAGATTGAAAAAAACTAATTTAAAATATATTTTTAGATTTTTTAAATTCTCTATTAAAATATTTATCTGATAGGCAGTTAACCTCCTTATATCTTTGAATCTTCTTTACATTGCATTTTAGAGAAAAAAACCAGAGTTCCTTCCTGTATGCTGCAGATGTTAAAAATCAGAGTTTTATTTTTCTAAGCATTTTGACTTTCATCTTTCTCAAACCCTTTTAATGGAGGTACATCTGATACTGTGCTTGTAATAGTCTCCTTCCTGAGATCTGCAGGTAAACATGGTTCAGTTTGTTAAGGTGGAATCTGTCACCAATATAGCACTCAAGAATTTGATTTTTTCCTGTCTCTCTTCTGCTATTTCCACCGAATCATAGAAATCGGGAATGAAATTTAGTCCTGCCTTCTCTCTCTGATCAGATTTTACTCACCTGTGGAAGTGGGAAATATTTGGGTGTTTTCCTTTTGTGCAATAATGATGTAAATGAACCCATTTGCTTTTGTGTTGTTAATGATGGTGTAAATGCCTGAGACAAATTTACTCTTGTTGGCGATGACAGTATATGATTTAGGTACTCTTAAGATACTACATCTAAAAAATTAATAAAGTCAATTGTAATTTCTCTAAGAGTTATTTTCAAACTGATTTGTAAATCAAACATACCTGTCTAATATATAGAATAAGTGCTCTTTTTAACCTAACTAATAAAGAAGTTTTAAAAAAGTCCTCATGGGAAAAAAACTATAACTTGAAAAGCTCACACTTCTTACAACCATTCCCACCTCCAGACCTTTCTTTAGGAAATATTCAAGGCCTCGTTGTGTTGTGAATAATTTTTACTTTAATCAGTGTATATGCCCTGGTGAAAACCTACATATTCCTCAGTAGGAATACATAATTGCCCTCTTGTGGGATATTTAGCATATAAGCTGACACTCACTCCCAAGGGTTGTTTGAGCTTTGCGAATTTTGAAATGCTCAGAAACATACAAGTATAAAAAATACCTTTAAACGAGCTAGTCAGAAGTGACTAGCATTAAGGGGGTTTAAGGTATGGTAATCAGGTGGGAAATTTTAAACTTATTTGTTTAAACATTGCACTTATTTCATGTAGATAGAAAATATTCAGCTGACTTCAAAATATGTCACTTTACACAAGATACACAAAAAATTTAATGAAATTCGAAAAACTTATTTAAAACTTACATTTTATCTGTTTGTTTAATATTTGGGCATACTGTCTGGCAAGCCCAGAATCCACAAGCTTTGTTTTCATACATCCTGTCACCCGGGCCCACAGAAGCATTCTTTTTTAATGAAAAGATACCAGGATTTCCTCCTTAAAGAGAAATCTGAAACCTTAAAATTCTTACTTTCTTTATGGTAGAAGTTTTATTGGAATATAATTCACATACACAAAATTTACCCCTTTAACACTCATAATTTGGTGTTTTAAGTATATCCAGAGAGTGGCGCAACCAGCAACACTACCCAATTTTGGAATATTGTTGTCATCCTAGAATGAAACCCCATACCTATTAGCATTCACCTCCCGTTTCCTGCCCCACCCCGACTAGTTCTAGGCAACTTGAAATTGTCCTTCTACCTCTATGGATTTGACTGTTCTTGACATTTCATGTATGAAGGCATCTTATAACACGTGGTCTTTTGTGACTGACTGTCTTCTTTCACTTAGGATAATGTTTCCAAGGTTTATCCATGTTGTTGCATGTATAAGAATATGATTTCTTGATTTTTCTTGATTTTATTTACTTTTAAATTTTTCCCAATTATCTCTCCATTTAATATTACTTTGTATTAGTTTCAGGTGTACAGCATAGTGCTTAGACAGTTATGTACTTTACAGAGTGTTCTTTCCTATATTTCCAGTACCCAAATGGTATACCATACATAGTTTCTGCAATATTATTGACTAAATCCCCTTAGTTGTACTCTATATCTCCATGACTATTTTGGAACTACCCATTTGTACTTCTTAATACTCTCACCTTTTCACCCAGCCTTCTAACCAACCCTCTTCCCACCTGGCAGTTATCAGTTTGTTCACTGTATCTATGAGTCTCTTTCTATTTTGTTTGCTTATTTATTTTGTTCTTTAAATTCCTCCCATATATAAGCAAAATCCTATGGTGATTGTCTTTCTCTCTGACTTATTTCACTTAGCATAATGTCCTCTTGGTCCATCAATGTTGATGCAAATGATAAGGTTTCATTATTTTTTATGGCCAAGTGTATTTCATTATATATATGTATCACATCTTCTTTATTCAAATGTCTATTGAAGGACACTTAGGTTGCTTCCCTATTTTGGCTATTGTAAATAATGCTGTGAGGAATATACGGATGCATATATTTTCTCAAATTTGTGTTTTGGATTTCTTTGGATAGGACATTATTTATTTTTATTTTTTAAAATATATTTTATTGATTATGCTATTACAGTTGTCCTGTTACAGAAAAACGAACTCTTACACGATATGGGGTGACGGAGTAAGCCTTTAATACACGCGTGGGCCCAGAGGAGACAGCTTCCAAATTCTGGGCACTGAGGAGGGGTCAGGTGGGTGGTTAAATACCTTTGCAACAAAGTGGGGAGGGGAGAGATCTCGTGATACAAGCAGGAGATACGTAATTGTGAAAGCCAAGGACACAAG
>PVKM010023371.1:0-21207 GCA_004027735.1 Carollia perspicillata | reverse complement strand
GAGGTCTACAGAAATAAAGCATGTAAAATATCAGTTACCCACTCCATCAGCAAAGTCAAAATATTTAAACGCCTCCCTAAGTCTCCTGACTCTAATCACCTCACAGCTTCGCTTTCATGCCAAATTGTTCTCTAGTCCTAAACCTGTCTTAGTTTCTGGATTTGCATGCCTACATCCAAGGTATTTACAAGAAAAACTTTTAATACCCGCCGAAGTGAAAAATCTATCTCACCCACAAACATGAGCCCATTTGAGGTAAAAATACCACAACCATCATCCAGCGAAGTTCCATGAGGGCAGGGCTTTGTTTACTTCTCTGCCAAAAATGGTGTCTGAGACATAACAGGTACTCAGTAAATATAGCTGAATAGATGGCTCATGACAGACCCTATACGGTAGCAGAAAACAAAGGAAATGAGCAAGAATTTGAGGTAAGATTGTCTTCTACGCCTATTATGATCACTGTTATTTAAATATTAAATCAGTGAAGTATACATGAGAAAAAAGACTCTAGATACACGGGCATATCCATATACATGAGTTCTGAAGGTAGGATTGCATGCAGAGCTCACAAGCTTTCCAACGTAAAAGAGGAAGTGGCACTTGTTTGAATGATTTTGATTTAATGAAGAGGGTAGGGAGAAGGAATGTTTACATACAAAACATGTTTCATTTCACATGAGTAACTGAGTAAAAGATAGTATCAACTGAAATTTCATCGAATTCCAGAGCATATACCCTAAGTCCTAGGTTTTTCATTGCACTTTCTACTTATATGCCAATCACTTAAGTCACACGAGAAAACAGGCAACTAAATAAATGACTTGCAGTAGGGTTGTTCCCTGGGGTGGGATTTTTCCCTATGTCGGGTAACTTCTGAAAATGTTTTACCTGGTGGTATTTGGCTAATGATATGTCAGTCTAATGCCACGCATGCAATGCAAATGCATACTAGCAAATAATATTGAAGTTCACCCCCCTGAAAAAAACCCATCCCACACAAACTGACTCCCTGCCTACCCACGGAGGACGTACCATTTTCACAATGCAGCCTGGTGTTCAGAAACCCATGCGGGAATGGTACCTACCGGTCATAACACTGAACTGCTAATAATGATGCTGCTGGCTGCCACGCACTAGATGGCCACTCGGCGCCAGGCACCTACCTACAGAATTATCTCATACGCTAGAGCCCTCAGTCCTGACTGCCAATCTGAGAGTAAGGTACCACTCTTACTTCTCCCTTCTCGAGGTGAAAAAATTGAGGCCCCCTAGAGATAAAATAACTTGTCCAAGATCAAGTAAGCGAATGAGCCATGATTTAACCACTGCCTGTGGAGATCTTAAGAATTAAGATAACATTGCCTCTTTGAACTTTTATTTGCTTTACCTGATCACCTTCTGACAAAACAAGCATAGCTTTCAAAATTAATTTTAATACCAATTAAATTTATACTCCAATATATGACCCAGTTTCTTTCCAAAAAGGGAAAATATCTGACAATTTTCCTTCTCAAGGAGGGATAATGGTCCTCCCGCCTACAAACAGGTTAACTTAGCAAGACTCTGACCCAGTTCCAGCTGTGCTGCGTACTGCTCTCCAGGCATCATTTTTTTCTAAAATAGCCTGGGGCTCAGGGTGGAAAAAGAATAAAACATTACCTACTAAAGCATGTCATCTAATTAAATGTATTAGCACCAATACCATATGTGAAAGCAAGTCAAGAAGCACCTCATTTGTGAACGCTAGGGTGGCTGCATGAATCTGTCTACCCCTGACAGTTCAGCGGGGAGGCCACCTCCCCACAGAATGATGCCAGTGTGCTCCTCATCCCCAGAGCAAAGCCCTTGCCCAGGACTATGGATTTCAGAGTCCAGGAAATGGGCAAAGCACAGGGTCACACAGCTTGAGTTCCAACCCTGGCTTTCCCCCTTACTATGTAAATGTGGACAAGGTATTTTAACCTCTAGATCTCCCATTTCCTCCTGGTAATCGGAACTAAAATATCTACCTTAAATGCATTACTATGATGGTTGCATGGGATGCTGTATGGGAAACACTAGCCCAGTCCTGGCATCCAGTAGATGAATGACGGACATAAAACATTCTTCCTCCTCCAGAAAGATCTTCCTCACTGGGGTGCGATGGCTGACTCGCTGGCTTGTAAGAGATGACTATTAAGTTTTTAGGTACTTTGCAAGCCAGTTATTAATTACAGCCATCACTGAAAATTAAATTACATATTTGTAAATGTTTTACTTATTTATTTTTAGAGAGAAGGGAAGGGAGGGAGAAAGAGAGGGAGAGAAACATCGATATGTGAGAAATACATTGATCAGTTGCCTCTTGCATGCCTGGGACTGGGGACCTGGCCCACAGCCCGGGCACGTGTCCTGACTGGGAATTGAACCAGCGACTTTTTGGGTCACAGGCTAGCACTCAATCCACTGAGCCACACCAGCCAGGGCTGAAAATTACATTATATTACCTTAAAAGTAATATTATTAAAAACATAGGTGACAAACACTCAGACCCCCTCGCTGCCTACTAGTTTACGTCATTTTACTGTTATCCGTGCTCTTGAGGTTGTTTACATCTCCTGTCTACTGGGCAGTGGGAATACTGGACAATGGTGGGCTCCGGCACAGCTCCCCCAGCTCCACATTCAGTGATGTCACGTTTGCAGCTGAAATGAACTACAAAGGAGTGGTTCACGTGGGAATTGGCAAACACGAGTCAGGACTGCGTTGCTTTGGAAGCCAGTTATGAAACACCCACCAGCACACCGCCGGTATTCACATTTCATCGCATTCCGTTCCGCTGCAGCATCTTTCATCTCTACTCTGCACACGTCGACCACATACAGACCCATGTCCATCAAATTTAAAATAAAAATAAAAATAGAAACCCAACGCCCCTCCACTTTCCATCCTTTTTCTCCATGCTTTCATTGCCAAATTTATTGAATCTACTCTATGTATGTGTAATTCCAGTACTTTTCACCATCACCTCATTAATTTAGTCATTTAACAAATATTCGTGCAGCTCTCAGCCAGGCACTGGGAAAGGAACTGGAGAGGAGAGGGACCTGAGCGCAAACGAACACAGCCCCTGCCCTCGGGGAATCAGCGCCACGCGGGCCTGGCTTTGCTCTGCCCTGAAAGGCTACAGCTCTCCTTTTCTCCTCCTTTGCTTCCTTAAAAACAATTTATAATTTCCCCAAATGTTTATCTTCCTCTCCTCCATCACCCTCCCCAGAAAAGTCAGGATTTCCCCAGTGTTTTGACTGTTTATCCCCTTCTTTCTCAGCCCTCAGAAAACTTATTTCTCCACTCAGCCTGTGACTTTCCATCTCAGCAACTGACACCACCATCCACCCAACTGTTTAAGCCCCAAACCCCAAATCCTTGTTTCCTTCCTTTCCTTCACCCCAAACACCAGCAAGTCATGGTGAATCTGTGTCCAAAAGATATCCCATATCCACTACATCTGTTCACCCCAGTCTCAGTCACCCTCAGCCAACACCCTTCTTTCTCCCTCAGTCCATATAAAACCTCTTAACTCTTTCCCTGTTTTGTTCCTATCCCCAACATCATATGCCAAGGTGAAGCCAGAATGTTTAATGTAATCATCTCTCACCATATTAAGATTAAAAAAACTAACTCCAAAGTCTTTCCATTCCACTAAGATTGAAATTAAAACTTGCTTCCATGGCTACCACCACCCTTCATTTCTGGGCCCTGCCCACCCCGTGACCTTGCCTTTCCAATCCCCACTTGCCCATTACCCCAAGTCTGGAACCTTTTGACCAGATTTTTGCAGGACTAACTCTTCTTCTCACTCAGGAGGATGCAGGAGGCCTCCTGTGACCAACCAATGCCAATTTGCCCTGGCCAGGCCCCCTCACCGCTCTCCATCACATTGCTCATTCATTGTTGGTTATTCAGTTCCGTCTCTTCCTACTAGAAAGGAAGCTTCGCAAGAGCAAAGACCTCCTTTTCCTTATTCACCAGGACATTCCCGGTACCTAGAATACTGCCTGGCACATGGTACATACCCAATAGGTATTTTATTTAAAATAGATATTTAATGAATGAATGGCGCAAGATACAAAAGAAATACAGGAAAAGGTGGGAGTAGTGGGAAACAAAGATCCTGAAATAGAGGGAGTTTTCTAGAACTGCACAGAAAAATAAGAACAGCAATCTGAAGTAATAAAGTGCTAACAGTATGAATTGAATTTCCATCTTTATTAAATTCTGTCTTGCCCATGGCTTGTGCTATGTTAGAGGCAATCTAATTTGGTGAGCACCTGTTCGGATAAATCTATGTTAGTTTTCATGGCTAGGTCAAAATATTTTTAAAAAGAAAGAAAATCTCAAGCTTTTTAAAGATTTTCCCGTATCCTCAAACCATTTCAGAGAGGCAGAGTCCCCCGGCTTTCTCCTGTGCTTACGCTGCCATCAGTTCCTATCCACACAGAGAGCAGGCAGGGCGAGCGCCTTCTCCTCCCCCAGAAAACCAACGCAAGGTTCTTCCACCGGGAAGAAAAAAACCTGTTCATTCTTAATTGAGTCTTCACAGATGCACCCCTCACCCGCTGCTTTTAAGTAACAGCAGATAGCAGGGCTTTTTCTAGCTACTCCTTTCTTATCTGGTCTAATACAGGGAAGGAAGAGAAGGAGGGAGAAGGCAGGGAGGAAGGGAAGGAAAGAGGGAGGCAGAGAAACAAGGAGAGGGGGAGGTCAAAAGAACCAACTCAGGCCTTCAGTTCTGCTGTCAACTCACACGGGTGATGCTGGACGGTGAAAACGCACACAGTCAAGAAGCCCAGCCCAGTACCTCATCATGGACCACACAGCTCGAGGAGACGCTGGGAATCCACTGCTCTTGGGTTCTGGTGGCAAGGGGGAGTGGCAGCCACTCCAAGCTCCTCTGTGAGGGAACCGCTGCTGCTTCCCGTTCTCCCGGAGAGGGTACGCTGGCACTGAGGAGGGCGGGGGGCTCCCAGGCCGCTGTGGGCTGCGCTGATGGATGACCCCATTGCTCCTAAACAAAGTCAGATGAGTGACAAGGCTGCCAACAAGAAATGGCCGTCCCCTGTCCCACCCCAAAGTTCTGCTCCTGGAAGCAACCGTTATCAAGCATTTTAGCTCTTGTTTCTGGTATGAATCACGGTATTTTAAAAATAACACAATTATAATGTATTTTTGATTTTAAGACTTAATACACTGACTTCCTAATACAGAAAACTAGGACTCCGTACCGTCCCTCTTATATGGTCACCCCCCACACACACACCCTGCTCTTTACCCCTTATTCTCCAAATATATTTCGCTCATATTTGATTGAAGTGGTATTCAGCATTGGCATAGTTATGATCTTATAACAGAGAGCTGATCCATACTAAGTACTGTGACTACATTCTTCTTCCATGAGTCCTCTGAGATATATATACATATATATAAAAATTCAGAACCACTGGGTGGGCAAAACATAAAAAGTCTGACACTACCAAGTAATGGGGAGAATGTGCAGCACAGGGACCCTGAGAGACTGCCACAATCATTTCAAGAGCTGTGTCTCAACATGTGAACACACACCTACCTGTGGCCCCAGCAATTCCACTGTGGTCTGCCCCAGAGAGTCCCACATGTATTTGCACAAGGAACTCCATTGAAATGTAGTTTACAATAGCAAAAAATGTGAAAATAGTCTATTTTCCAACTGTATAACAATGCATAAATAAGTCGGGATAATCAAATACCATACAACAGTTCAAATGAACGAACTGTAGCTATTGTATCAACAACGCTGTGTCTTAAAGCCTACCGTTAAATGAAAAGCAAAGCAAGTGGCTAGGGACTAGGGTCAGGGAACGCTAATCTCTGCATGTTGGAAACTATATCCTAACATTTAAAAAACAAAGAGAAAAAGAAATTTAATTTTCAGGAGCTCATCTTTCACTAAAAATTATTTCTTCCTAAAGGTGATATCGAATAAAAAAAATTCCACTCCATTTGTGTGGTCCACTTAAAATTTAGAAATAATCTGCTCTTCATGTAGGAAAGTGCTTCCAACATTTGTTTCTGTTACCGTCTCTTTCCCGCTGCCCAAATCATACAAGGGAAGACCTCTAGTACAAACTAGTGCCACGATATTTTATTCTAAATGAGCGAAGAAAGTAGGGGGTAGATCTCTAAGAGTTTGCGCAAAACTGTGTGTGTACATTATACTAGGAAAGGGGGACATAATTCGGTGAGCTTCTCAAAGGGGTCATGACCCCCAATAAATACACTCAGAACCTCTGAGCCGGTCTCATGGTATGAACGTGAGGCCGATTCCTGAGCAGCAGATGTTCTGGGAGGTATGCCTTTCATGGAGGCCAAGGTGCTCAGAGGCAACCCTGTGACACTGGAGTCACGAGGAGAGGGGTCCTAATCCTGGCTCCTCTCACGGTTGGGTGACTCTGGAGAGGTTACTTTCTCCGCCTCTATTTTCTCCTCTGTAAATAAGGGCAACAGTTGGGAGCACTGTGCAACTTCATACCTGTAAATACCTGGCACGTGCAATGCCTGGCACATGGCCAGAACTTCAGAGACAGTAACCATCATGGGCCAGGTCTCCCTGTTACATGCTCTGGGTTCCGTCTCACCCCATTCACAGCTGTAGTCAGTTACTCGTGTAATTACTTACGAAATATCTGTCTCTGCCACCATTACACATGCTCTTTGAGGGAAGGAATCTTATCTCTCAGGTACAGAATGAGTATGTGTTGAATGGGTGGAGAGAAGGATGAAGGAACAAATGAATGTCTCTGCTTATGCAGAGCTGCTGGTTTTGAGAGCTAGGTTACTTAAAAGAAGTCACAGATTATGATCTGCACAACTTCTGAGCTACGTATCAGCATATTATTCCTCCTATAGAACTTCTAGCAGTTTAGATGGAGGTCAAAAGAGATTATTAAAGGAACAAAAGAGACCATTATCCCCTTTGAAAACAGCTTGGCTGGCCCCGGCCAGTATGGGTCAGTTGGTTGGAACACTGTCCCATAGACCAAAGGGTAGTGGGTTCGACTCCTGGCCAGGGCACATGCCTAGGCTGCAGGTTCAGTCCCTGGTTGGGGTGCATGCCAGAGGCATCCATTTCTCTCTCACATCACTATTTTCTTCCCTCTCTCTCTCTCCTTCCCTTCCCCTCTCCCTAAAATCAACGAGCATGTCCTCTAGTGAGAATTTTTAAAAAAAGAAAGAAACTGGATGAAGAAGAATGAACTATAGCCAACACTGGGCCAGAGAGTCCCAAGACCATAGGAGACATGGTTTCAATGATGAGGTTAAAAATGGCTCTGGGCTGGACCAAAGGGGAGGGTCTGCAGTCAGTTGTCACATCTTTCTGCTGTCAGTGAGGCAAAGCAGAAAGAAGCTAGGAGGCAGAGGCAAAAAGGATGCAAGGAGCAAGTGAAGAAAGTGGGAAGAGAGGTTGATAGGTCGTTCTCATAAAAAAAAAAAAAAGGTGAGCGATGCAATTATTCCCATCAGCTGAGAGGATATGGAGGCAAGACATTCTCATTCAAGCAATGGGAGATCCTCAGGCTCACACTTTCTTGGCATGAGCTCAGGTCAAAATCATAACGAGGTTCCTTCCTTTCACACCCCTCTGAGACTCACAGGGAGTCAACAGAGCACTCAGTTCTATTTGAATGATATCCAAGTACACCGAGGCAGGAAGGTGATCAGAATTTAATGATTAATCTCAGCTTGCTGGCACTCAATAGCCTAGCTCTTATCTTTATGTCAAGAAGTATAAAGAGATAGGGAATAGAATAAAAAGGCAGGATTTTTTTAAAAATAAAATTCCTCATTGGACAAGGCAGAAAAATAAATCAAACACATTTTTAAAAGTTCAAAAGTAAGAACATTAAATTTTCTGAAAAACAGGATCTGTGTGTCATTGTGTTGTTAGTAATTACAAATTTGACAGAGGGAGAAAATTATACTATGTGTTTGAACTTGCCTTAGTCATTCTTATCAGCTACAGACCACAGGGCAAATGAATGTGCCTTAAATTTTGAAGATAAAACCAAGCTACTAAACAACCTTGTTCTTTGATTTGAATATGATGTGTAAGTACTCCTGTGTGGTTTAGGCTGGCCCATTGTGACATTTCGAAAGGAGATTCCGAAGACGCTTAGATAACAACATGGACTCTCTGGAGCAGACTCCAACTTAGCAGGGCCCTTGGATGGATCCCACTCATTTTCACACACAGATTCAAGGCGAGCTGTTAACAAACGGTTTCCACTCCCAACCACTCCTCTGTGTGAATCAAAATCTCTCAGTGGTTTGCAACCAGAAGATATTGCTAATATAAACTTGCAAGTAGCATAGGTCTTTTCAATTCCTAATTTGGGGCTCACAAAAATTTTATAGTCCCTACTGATTTTCATAAAAGTGTGAATGAAGAGTTTGAACATATGTAATAGATTTATCTTAATGAAATATGACTTGTTTATTATATTATGGTATTATATATTACGGTCTAAGTTATGTTTAACAAAAATGTTATACCTTATTTTAATGAAAGTTTGAAAACTATTTATTTAAGTACTTCTCTGCAATGCACTGCTTGATATCAAGACATTCAAATGACTTACGATTTCTCTTGCTTGTGGGACAAGGAAAAGAGATCATAAACCAAGCACACTCCAAACACAGTGATGCCCGTCTCTTTCACCAGCATTGCGCAGGTCCCCAGAAACAAACCAAGCAGCAAAAAGAAGGGAGAAGCCGTGGACGGGAAACAGTCCCCAACACAGCACTGGTCCACGCTCCTGAAAAACAAGGTCGAGATTCTTCTCATCCAAGAGATATCACCTTTTAACAATAAGATCTAACATCAATTTCACCGTATTCTAAGTAGAAAGGTGAGCAAAGATTTCTTCAAGAATAGAACCATTTAAAATTACAAAGATAGAAAAAAAGTGTCTAATATTGATTTGGATACTTAAATTAAGGTATATGAAAATTATGATGAAACCTGGCATATAATAAATGCACACTACCATTTAAAATGCTACCATAGAGATATATTCAGTGACAAGGAAACATGTTTAAGTGAATATATTTTAAGTGAGTAGCACAGGTCACACTAAGCTATACACATGAACTCTGGAGCCCCAGGTCTCCTGGGTTCAAATGATTGCTCTGCACTTAATTAGCAGAGTGATATGGGACAGGTTACTTTGCCTCTCTGCCTCAGTTCCCTAATCTGTAAGATGGGACCACAGTGTTGGAAGGAGGATTCAATAAGTGATTCATCACATGTTCAGTGCTTATCATCATCATTATTTTAGCGAAAGTATTTAGTATGCTTTTGTACACAAAACAAAGAAATCAGTGGATATATACCAGTATATATAAACATACATGCACACAAATGCACCCAAAACATAACCATCTTTTCACTTGGTGATGAAAATACAGATGTTTTAGCTTTCTCTTCTCTTCTGCCTCCTCCTCTGTATTTTAAAATTCATGTTCCATGAGGACGTCATTAGAGAAAGGTTTTTCTCAGCATGATTTCCAGCAGGGCCTTTCCAGAGCCCTGCAGCAGCGGGAGGTCTGTTTGCACCTCACAAAGAGGAAGCAGCCCTGCAGGAAGAAGCACCACTGCGCCTTCAGCGGGCGCCACACCTACTCCTTTGAAGTAAAGGCCAATATTTCTGTGGCTGTGATGTCTTACCCTGACTCCTGTCTCGGAGCAGTCGCATAAAATTATACGCCAAATTTGCAGTAGGTCTGAACTCTTCTTCGATACTGGTCTATAGCCTCAATTGCTAAAGGCAGGAATGGCAGGCACACCAGAAACGTGGACTATGACAGCCTGTTATCACATAGATATGGATACACTGCAGGCTTAATCATGTTCCCAACTGTATCAGCCACATGGAGAGGGCTCAAAAGAACAAGTTCCATCTGGTTCTAACACCAGAGTAAACAAGAAACAATTGTTGAATTTGGATTTACATTCTTAAGATTTTTTACACCTTTATACATGACCAGCAATGCCGTGGGAGGTCACCAAGCCAGAAATAGAAGACCGGTACTATACTAAAAGGTTCTTCACTTTGTTAAAACTCCGTAAGACAATTCATTTCAGTCTTGACCCAAAGTCTAAATTGGTTTACAACAGGGTTTTACAATTTCAGCACCATTGGCATGGTGGGGAGGAAGATTATTTTAAGGGCTGCCCTATACCTTGTAGGATCCTTGGTTATCAAGTTGTGACAAGCGAAAATGTCTCCAGACATTGTCAAATGTCCCCTGTTGGAAGTAGGTGCAGATTTGCCACATATTGGGAACAACTGCTTTAGAACAGTGTCCCTTGGAGTCACTGGGCTTTGTAAGAGTGTAGAACAATAAACCGACCCAAAGATCAAGGTTCACGAATCCCTACCCAGGCATCCCTCCACAAAGGAGGACAGCATGGTTCACTGGCCCCTTTTTTCAGGGCCATGCCCTGAGCCACTTGCCCCCAATTACATGTTCTTTTCTCCCTGCCCCCTTCTCCATCTGATTAAGTCACCGCTCAGGTAAGAACCTGATCACACTGTGGGGAAAGAGGCAACATAATTAAAAAATTGTTTTATTGCATTTCAATCTCCCAAAGCAAGAAGCTGCTGTATATTGATGAAAGGATATGTAAATTGGAAAACCACAGTTGAGAAAACTGCTTTGAATTCAGCCTTGTTTTAAGCTCTGAGCTACTTTAATGAGGATAGGGAAGCAAAAAAAAAACTAGGACCAAAATGAAAAGGAAAAATAAACAAATCATAGGCAAATAAGAGAGGCGGCTACATCCCATATATTTTGGCTCAGAGCTAAGATTCCAAAATCTACTCTCAATAAGCAACTACAATTAAGAGGAATCATCAAGGAGCAAGAGCTTGTCTTCCTGGTACCGGGAGGGCAGTTCCTACAGAAGACTATGGCAAGGTTCAGAATGTAGCTGGAAGAGCGAACACCTGGCAGTTGGTAAGGAGAGGATTTCCTGTGCCAGGTCTCCGGGAAGCTCTCTGAGCATTTCAGTGCCAAGAAGCCTTCCTCCTCTCTAAGGCAGAGGCCCCGCGTCTACACACCCGCGCACATGCACGCACACAGCAGAAATCCCTAAGGGACGGCACGACTGTCATCACAGAAAAGGACATTTTTAGCTACACCTACCTATTGTAGGAGAGAAAGGCCAACAGAAACAGCAGGCACGCCAACACGTCCGCTCTGCCGACGATTCCGGCCACCTAGAATGTTCGAAAAATACAAAATAAAAACCTCAGAAAATTACTTCCAGAAAACCATTACAAAAATTTATTAGCTTACGTGGGGTATAATAAAGCAGGAAACATACCATTCTTCAAATTCCGATATATGACTAACCATCTCTGGTTATCATGTATATTTAATAATATGTTTATAGGAGGAGCAAAAGAGGAAGGAAGGCCCAAGATATTCAAGTTTAACTTCATTTTTAACCTTTCTTCAATAGAAGGTTAATTCGCAGCATCTGAGTTTACTCATTTATTGGTTTGTTCAAAAATATTTTTTGAGCAATGACTGAGTGCAAGACTTTGTGCCAGTCTTTGGGCCCTGGAGCATGAATGGAGCCGAGGACATTCACGCAGCACTGGGAAAACGCAGTGAGGGATCAGCAACTCTGACAAGATCGGGAATGAGCGTGAACTCGTCACTGCTGTATGTGAGCATATGTGCACGTGAGTATTTCTTAGCTCTGCCACTGAAAGGGCTATAAGCAAATACCCCAGCGGCAAAGAGCCCTCCGACTAACTGGTGGAGACCATTCCTCCTCTACCGCCAACACGGACTGCAGGGCCGAACTGGGAGGTACGGAGAAGCTTGTTAGAAAGGAAGAAAGTGTTCAAAAAATGACAGGGACGTGTCAAAAGGACATAGAAGTTAGTGACACAACGCTGACCAAATACAAGACAATGTGAACACCACAATACACATGGACATTAAAAATTATAAACCATTGAAAAAAAGACATTTGAGATGCATACTGACAACAAATATATGGATGGATGGATGGATGAATACATGTATAAGTTCCTACATACATACAGTGAGCAAGTGAATGCAAGGGAATGGACAGCTCGTCCTTATGTTAAAAATCCAGTTAATGAGTGTGGAGGGAGTAGTGCAGTTAGAAAACAGCCATTTTGTTCCTTCATATGAGTAAAGAATGGCTCGATCAACAAACATCACAAAATATCAAAGCATGCTAAATCGAAGGTATAAAAGTTTAATGAGGCACAGGGTATTTGCAGGGTTCCAAAACATTTCCTCACTGATTACTTATTAGCTGGAAATTTTTAAAAAATAATTATACAATGGAAAAAGGTGTTGCACTGCATTACATCTTGACGAGGGAATAAAACAACCTCGCCAATCAAGGGCAAATGGCCATGGCCTGCCTCTGTCTGGGACACCCTGAAAGACACATCACGTGTATAGTCTGCCAGTCAGGAACACACAACCTGAATATAATCATGAGCATCATAGGACGACCCAGGATGAGAGCATTCTACTATATAGTACACAAATTAATATGGATTTTCTACTAATAAAGTATAAAATATAATAATTCTATATCATTTTATAACATTAAATTTTATCATATCTTAATATCTTCTCACTTATATTATGGTATATCTTGATTTACTAATTATATCACAACTCATTATAATCTAATATATCATAATATAATATTGTATACAATATATTATTATATATTACAGGTATACATTATACTTAGGTAATATACTATATATGCATATATTATGTATTTATATTTTATATTTACATATTTCTAGATTATGTATTACATAAATATATTTATGTGTTTAATATTATAAAATGTTAACATACTATATGCTTAAGTAATACAATAATATTATAAAATATAATATATAGTATGCATCCTATATTAACATTTTAATTGCGTAATATAGCATATATAATACTATGGACTACAAAGTTATAAAAAGTATAACATTAATAACATTTTGTTATATACATTCTAACACAAATTTTAAATTATGTTTAAAGCTATATATTATATTACTGAAAGACAAAGACTAGGAGCTGTTCCAAACTTAAGGAGACTGAAGAGAAATGTTGATTAATGGCCTTGGTCTTAGAATACACAACTAAATTATGAAGGGGGAAAGGGGCATGAATTATGCAACCTGCTCTCAAATGCTTCAAAAAACAGTATTTTTATATGTTGAGAAAGAAAGGAAAGAAGAGTGATAAATGTGGCAACTTTTGAAAAATTGGTGAGTCTGGATAAAAAGTATATTCCATTATGTTTTTTTAAAGTTTGATAGTTTTTAAATGTGTTATTCAAGAACGGGCCAAAATGGAATAGAGGTAGGGACAGAAGGCTATCTATAAATTTTTGTATTATTGCACTACTTAACATGTGTGTGTGAATGGCTCTTAATTTTTTTTAAACCCAAGCAAGAAAGCTGTAAAGAAAGAAAATGAGGTATGGTTCAAAGAATGTTTCAAAGAAAAGGTCACATATGAGCCAGATCTTAAAGATCAGGAGGAGTTCACAGGGAAATGAACCAGGCTAACATTTCGGGCACAGAAAATAGCATCTCCCAAATTACACAGGACCTGAAGTCACAGTGTACTGGAGACTCAACCAACAATTAATAGCAGAAAGTAGTTTCCTGGGAAATGCTCCTATAAATATCCTCACAGGATGAGCACATCTTGCAGTCAGCACGGAGGTGCAATGGCACACGCCCGGAGTCACACCCTCCCGGCTCTGGAACACAGACTCCCCTTGCCGTCAGAGCGAGACTCAACTTCGTTATGGTTAATTTCTGAGATTTGGTTTTATTTCCTTTAAAATGGATACAACACCCCCTATATCATATGACTCCTTTAATTAACGAGATGATACACACAAAGTGTCCACCCAACACAGGTGCCCTTCTTTCCCCCTTTTCCCTGTGGAGAAATGGGGTCACACTCTTAGCACTGAGACAGGACGCTCTGTGTGGATTACAGAAATCATATTTTTACCTTAAGGATTACATATATTATCTTTTAACTTAACTTTATTAGATAATCTAATATATCTATTAGTTAAAATAGACATAACAGTAATTCAATTAGATGCCTGCATATAGATTGATAGCAAGTCACATACTGAGAAAAATTCTACTTTGATTTAAATCAAGAGACACCTGGACATGGTCAAATAATTTCACTGGCAGTGCGGAGTTGAAAGCTATTACCTAATGGGGCTGCTTGGACCACACACTGTTCGTTGACCTGTTAATCTATGACAAATTTGAGTGCCAAATCGGCAAGGCTGCATGACTCGAGGCAGGTAGGCAGTAACAATGTGGTGTCACCAGTGTCAAGACCCAACTCAAACTCACCATCTGTAAAGCAACAATTAAATGCACACGGTTCACCGGTGCAGTCCAAATCTGCCCAGTGTATTCCACTGCCTCTGTGAGCATGGAAGTCCACATCAACTGTAAGGCCTTCTGAGAGTTGAACAGAGAGCCCAGCTTGCCAGCAACAAAGTCTTGGGATCAGGCCAGGCATCTGGGTCCAGAGGGACACCCATCATAGCACAACTAAAGGGGCCAACTCAAACAACGGCAAGACTTGCAAGCTGATACTGGGTGTAGCAGGCTGGAGTGAGGCAATCATAAGCTAGGCAAGCATAACTAATGCATTAAAGGCACCTGAAGCCCTGCTTCTCAAATGACAGCCCGTTAGTGCTGCTGGGCAATAGCAGCCGCAGAATATGCCAGCTGGATGGGTCCCGATATAAAGAATGCAGTGTCCCTTGGAGCAGGTCAGGGGGTGTTAAAACGTTAGTGCTAACACTGATAGACTTTGTTGCCAATTTCCAACCATCAGGCATTCACTGAACATCAACTCTATATTTGTGTTGAATTAGGGTCCTGTCAGCAACTGCTATATGCCTAGACTAGCCATTCACTGTCACTCAATTAGTTAATAGGATCACATTCAGTAATTGCACAGTGTATTCCAGTCAACAAACATCTTCCAAGTGCCTCCTATCTGTCAGGTATTATGCAAGCTGGAGGGATACAACCTACCTCAAGGAGTTTAACATCTGGTGAGGAGTCAAAGGAGTGTATTAATATGATATAGGGAAGCTGCTGTCTCATAAAGAGGAGAAATCACTGCCATGGGAAGACTAAAGGAATTAATTTTGACATTTGGGTCTGGGAAGGCTTCATGAAAAGGCTGGCCTTATACACTAAAACAAAGGACCAGCCAAGGAAGACTTCAGGAAGCTCATAGTAGGGGAATAGTAGTGTATCCTGGGCCAGAGGGGACATGCAGAAGCATTCTAGGCAGAGGAAAGAAAAGTCAGAAAGCATACGAGGTGTTTCTGGAGGGGAAGGCATAGAGGAATGAGAGCATGGAGTACATGGAAAGGAGGCAGGAGTGGGTGCTGGGAAGCAAAGGCAGCATTTAAGTTGAAGCCCCCTGGGCTTGATTTTGCAACTATGTCGGCTGAACTATAGGATACTGTGAAGTACGAAAGGACTTGCTCAAAAATACATACAGATGGACAGCATGTATTTCTGCTTCATGCTGCAGGTTTTCATCTCCAAGGGGGTAGTTATAACCTGAGAACAGTATCCTTTAAATATTCAAAAAGTGGAAAAACATAGGTGAATTCAGTAGATTGGAATAATGTAACATTCAGATCTCCGAGTAAGCATAACAGAATCATGTGGAAAGTGCCAATTAAGAACTTAATTTCTTCCCAAAACTTATTACTCCTTGGAATACCACTCATAGGATTTGTATAAAGTTATTAATCTTTTTATCTGCCAGGATGAGTTCCATTAATGTCAGACAGAGCCAGGAACACACACTTAATACATGGCAGCAGCTAACGGCAGGACGGACTGATTAGATCATGACAGTTCTCTCCTATGTGCTCTCGTCCCAGTTCTGGAAACGCTGACCTTAAGAGGCAATTCGCTGTATCAGCATTTCCTGCCGATGCTTTTAACTAAAGTGCTTTCCTTCAAACCAGTAGTAATGTCTCTGCAACGAGTAAGTCTTAATTCTCATAGGAGACTACAATAATTTCCCCATTTTCCCAATTACTGATTTTTCTCACAACTTCCTAAGAAATACAGTGTCAGGAAGCCCTTCCAAGAACTGCGAAGCCTTAAATGAAGAAAGGTCCAAGTTTATCAGATCTTTCTCACTCGTGGCTCCATCCCTGCACGGAGGACAACATTCCAGTCCCTCAAACATCTGTTGAAAAACTGAGTCAGTATGACAGGGGGACTCAAAAAAATGGAATTTATTTTTTAAAAAGTATGTGTTTATTCTTCCCTGTTTAAATTATAGTCACCTTTAAAGTACTTGCCATTTGATGCAATACACCCATCAAGACTTTTTTCCACTGCTCAAAAACAGTTTTGAATCATTGATTTTGATGCCACTTAGTGCTTCTGCCATTTTTTGTTTCACCTCTTCCACATCGGCAAAAAAACGTTTCTCTTTGAGGAATTTTTTCATCCAGGGAAACAAAGAACAAAGTTGCTCAGGGCAAGATCCAGCAAATAGGGAGGGTGGGGCGTCGAGGTGATGCCTTTTTTGGTTAAAAACTGTTCGATACTCAGTGTGGCATGGGCAGGTGTGCTCATAAATCACCCATCATTAAATGGGCAAATGTGTTGAAAGTCTTCAAAAAAAAAATTCATTGAAGCTTAACACAGCCTCTCACTACCACACCAGTTGGCACACTGATACAGATGGGTTCCTAGAACACTCACCTAGTAGGGGAAGCCTGTATAACAAGGGGCCCACCCTCCAGAAGATAATGGCAGTTTGGGGGGGTTCTCCCTCATAAATGAATTTGTTCCTGTCTATTTAAATTGAAAATATTGGGTTGGCCAAAAAGTTCATTTGTGTTTTTCTGTAAGGTGGCTATAGTAATGCTCAGTTGTCTTTAACTTCATTCAAAACAATTTTACTACATTGTATTGTGACAGCTGTTACATCAGCATGCATTTTTTTAAAAACTTATCAAAATTGGTGAATTTTTGTGTAGCCATTTTAAAACTGAAGATGGAAGAAAATAAACAATTTTTTAGGATATTATGTTTGTTATTTCAAGCAAGGTAAAAATGCAACTGAAATGCAAAAAAAAAAAAAAAAAGATTTGTTCAGCATATGGAGAAGGTGCTATGACTGACTGAATATGTCCAAAGAGGTTTGTGAAGTTTTGTGCTGGAGATTGCTGGCTGGAGAATGATGCTCCATGGTCAGGTAGACCAGTCGTAGTTGGCAGTAATCAAATCAAGACATTGAGAACAATCAATGCTATATCATGTGGGAGATTAGCCGACATTACTCAACAAATCCAAAATCAAAAAAAAGTTAATGGTGACCATGAAAAATGTGTCTTTTATTTTACGGGAAAAACCATAGGGACATTTTGACCAACCCAATAATTTTTTTCCTCTGCTGGGAGCCTTGTTTTGTTACGACACATTGCCAGCTCTTCCCTGTGCTTAGGTGCACGTGCTTTGGCTCTCCTAGGACAGCGTGAACGAATCGTGCATAGGGACCTTGCTGTCCACCCACACACCCCCTTGGCACCCAGCAGAGCGCCTGCACCACGCAAGTTCTCATTAACTGTTTCTTGATTGCATAATTAATAAAGCAAAGCCTTAATCATATCAACATGTTTAAATATAATATCAACATGTTTAAATTAAACCTCCCCCCCTAAATTTAAATCTTCAGTCCATGCTGAGATAAATTACAGTCCCACTTCTGTTTTTGTTTAAGAAAGTAGAGATATCTCCTACTAACCCCCTCTACCACCCATTATGTTCTATTCTTTTAATATAATTTATCACTGTGTCTTTTCCAAAGCACATCTCTTTTTTCTAGTTCTCTGCCCTTCTCCTTAGAAACCTGAACTAATATCTATAATCAAGTAACAGTCTCTTGATTTTACTTCCTCGTACAGATTGTTATGTAGGTCAAATTTCTTCACCTCCTTTTTACACCTCCCTCCTTTCCTTGTGATTCCAAACAGTTTTTCTAACGCTTTTCCCTAAATAAATGTCGAACCCTTAGACTCTTTTGCTCTTATAATTGTGTTACCAGGGGTTTTTTTTTCAATTAGTACAAAAGCTTGCTGAAACCCTTTCTTAAAGGTCATTTGGCTAACAGGATTTTCCTTTTTTATTTAGAATTCAACCTAACTTCATCAGCCCACGATCACACTGTCGAAGGTTATCTGCATTTTCTGTTCTCCTACTCTGCAAGCTGAGAGTTAGGACTGTGATCGTCCTACGCATTTGCTCTTTCCTGCAAAAAGTTCCCCAAGACGTTGTAAGCACAGATTTTCAACTTTAAAAATTATTTGTCAGAAATGTAATATTGTCACTCTGGCCAGGTCGCTCAGTTGGTTGGAGCATCATCCCATACACCGAAAGGTTGCAGGTTTGATCCCCGGTCAGAGCACAACCTACCCTAGGTAGGTAGGGTACGGATTCAATCCCCAGTGGGGGCGCTTACAGGGGGCAACTGGTAGTTGTTTCTCTCTCACATTGATATCTCTCTCTCTCTCTCTCTCTCTCTCTCTGGAAAAATCAATAACATATCCTCAGGTGAGAATTTTAAAAAAAGTAATATTGTCTATCATTTAGAAATTGCCCTGGACCAGCATCATATACAGGGTGGAGCAAAACTAGGTTTACAGTCGTTAAATATGTGAAACACAGGGTCTGTATTATTTCCTGTGCAAACAACTGTAAACCTACTTTTTCCCCAGCCTGCATTCGACATGGCTAGGTAGTAGCCCTTGATTAGTATTTCTCTCACATCACAGCCAAAAAGAATATTAAAAAGTTGTGTTACCTCTCTCATCTTTAAAAATTCATTTCAAAAATTTTCAGCATAATTTTAGATACTAGAAAGAACATAATTTCCTATGCAATGTAAATATTGACATTTCAAAATAAGGCTATAATGCCACTGTTTTAAATGTACCGAAAGGAATCTGAAATATACCACAGCATGTTAAAACTCATCATTTTCCATTTAAACAACATCAACAAGCTCTTCTTCAACTGGTGGACATTTATACTTCCCCTGAACTCACAGTTCCATCTTATTTCCCCCTGAGCATTTTCCTTAATTATTATTATACAGTTATGCTTAAAAATACATGTATTTTATCATCTCTCCCTGTGATAAAATACAGATATAATTAAATATGCTTTTAAAATTTTTGTGATCATAAGTTTCTGTATTATTCTTAATTTTGTATCATTTTTCTAGTTAATATTAATTAGTAATTGTTTAGTACACCATAAATAAATTATAAAATGATAAATAACTATTAAGTATAAAGGATAGATCTCTAAGTAACAGATGCAGCAGCCATCTCTTCAATAAATTCAGTGTTCTATGGCTGAATACCACCTTTCGTTAGACCAGGAAAGCATGCAGCATCAGTTCAGTTCCTAGCTCTCATCTTTTTTGATAGGTCGCAGAAATGGGAGTAGAACTAGCCATGTTATCATAGCGGCATAATTCTCTGAACACCAAAGTTATCCACAAAACCATAGTGACCTATCCTCTCACATACTGTTTACTGATCTACCAGCCAATAACGACTCAATCGGGTCCTCCTTAATTTGGCTGAAAGCAAGTAATTTAAGCACGCCCATCACTGTAGGTTCCTGTCATTAGTCATTCACTCCCATTGTTTCTCAGAAGTACAGCAAAAAGGCTTTGCCAAGACTTTCCAAAGGACTATTACTTATGTCTCATAGTCTTCCACTTAGGGGCACCTTGTTTAGCCTAAGATATTTGGAAAAGGCTGGAAAAATTACCATTAATAATGTAATATTTTAATAAAGTGACTTTTTTTCTTAATTGCTCTAAATACATTTTTGTCAAACCTTGGGCTTACAGATTTAGAATTTTGTTTGTGGAAAATGTCCCTCTTACAGCCTAAAACCAGTCCTCATCATCAAACCAATGGCCAAAGCAAGCTTCCTGTGTCCATTCAAATGAACATATTATTATGCATCCCCATGACAGTCATCTCACTTCTGAACTCAGAACTTCAACACAGGACACCACGCCCTATTCCCAGTTACGTGCTCTAATCTTCATGGGATTTGTATTGTATAAGACAGAAAGATAGGAAGCCCTACTTGGGGTTTATGATGCCTCAACTGAAGGAGACCTTGCTGACAACAACATAGCAAATTGTTGGTTGCTTTGAGAAAAAAAAAAGAGAAATACCAATGTGTTGTTTCAATTATTTATGCATTCATTGGTTGACTCTTGTATGTGTCCTGACCAGGGACCAAGCCCAAAACCTTGGTGTATCGGGAGGAGCTACTCTAACCAACTGAGCTACCCGGCCAGGGTTCAAATCGTTTCTCTGTAAGCACCTTCACAGTTTGCGCACCTGGTGCATAGTAAATTTCTGATGTATGGGAGACATTTCTTCTTCTCCTTTCCTCTCCTTTCCTTCCCCTTCTCCTTCTCCTTCAAATTACAGAAGAGCAATTGAAAGGGGAAGAGGGAGAGGATAACCAACTCAACACCTTTACCCCAGGTGTGTTCTCAGGCAGATCAACTTTAGGAAAAGTGTCCAGCTGCAAGTTGAGGCTCTAGAAACAACTGTTTTAAAACTGTGGTGTCCATGTCTTCCCTGGAAAGTCTCTGTCTACCCCTAGCAATACACATAAAATAAGTCAACTCTAGTTACTGAGACGTGAAACAAGGTAACTTTGATAATGCCATGTTGGGGCAAGATTAAATCAGTATTTTAAAGAGGACCAGAGATCGAAACTATCTAACTTTATAAATACATTTCTCATCTTCCACAAAATAACTACACTTCATATTAGATAACTTGAAAAACTATGTGTTAGTGTCCTAAGTCTGTCTTTCTAACTTGAACGTCAGTCTACCTTTTTATAACCCTCCTCCCAGCACTTACAATTATGCATCGTAAATATCACGAGTACAAAGCAAAGTGAGAAAAGGTAGAGCAGGAACAACGACCCAGCATAAGTATCTCAAAATTCCCCTTGTTGTTTAAAATGCATTAGGGCTTAAATT
>PVKM010023370.1:0-21207 GCA_004027735.1 Carollia perspicillata | reverse complement strand
CCACAGTTTCATTACAGAGAGAAGACCACTATTGGCATTTGAGTCATTTTCTTTCATTCTTTTTCCTATGATTATAAATATGACATGTGTGTAACTGGATGTTGAGGGAAATTTTACCCATTTTCCTGGAGTTGGCAAAAAGGACCCAAAGCTTCAGGCAGAGCCATCAAGTACCCCTGGTCGAAAGAGATCTTCAAACGGATGGGGTTTAATTGTTGACCCAGAAGTTAGCAAAGGGTGGCAAACCTCTCCAGTGCATGTAAGCAAAAAGCTGCTGGAGGTGGGGAGGGAGAAGCATCAGAGTCTAGGGCTGGCTCCTGTGGGGAGGACTCCACCGGTCCTCCTTTTAAAGCTAGGGGACCCGAGAGTGGCACTTCTCCCCTGGGAAAACGTCACTGCCGCCTGTCCCTGTAGATCTGTCCCGTGCTGTCACTAGCAGGGAAAAGAAGAATGGAGAGCTCTGGCAGGGTTGATTTCCCTATCCTTACTAAATAAAAATGTCATGTGTTATCTGCCTTTTCAGTGAGTATGTTTTTCTTCGTTAGGGTTTTTTAAAAAATTAAATAACCCTGGCACGTAGATGATTTCATGAAAGAAAATTGATGCACAAAATAACTAAGCCCTGAAGCTTCTGAGTTTATGGAAAGATATCAGTATGTTACTAGGCTCATTTTATCAGCAATGTATACAATTTAATAGTATGATGGAGCTTAGGAGTTGAGTGGTGACACAATTTTACAAATTCTTCCTGAGGGACACCTCTTCTTACCTTCCTCTTTGCTGAGTACTAGTCCCCAAACCCTAGATTCTTTCCCAGTCTGTGTAGGTGTTTCTAAGGTTCATCCCCAGGTTCGTCCAATGGTGGGAAGCGGGAAGAAGGCCTTTGGCTTTCTCTCTCACCCCGTAAGTCATGTCTTTCACTCTTTCTGTTCTACCTGGGAAGGGCTGCTAGGAGCCATGTATGGTTAGGAAAGCCCAGAGGGAGCACAGGATGGCGCCTGTGGGAAAGAAAGCAAAAGGTCTTTGCGAAGGGCTGGTCTCTGTAAAACAGAACGTTCCCTTTCTCCCTCATATTGATGTTGCTGTACTGCCTCCTGTGTGCCAGGGACTGTCAAACACACTGCCTCTGGGAGATCCGCACTTGCATTTCAAGGGCCGTTGAACTGGACCAAACATTTGGGAAGCCAGTGTAGGTTGTCCGTGTTCGATTTTGCCAAACAAGGGCCTTGGAGGATCACTGCTGTCTGTCACCACCATGTACGAGATGGAAGGACATTTGGCACCAGCGTAGTCAGAGGCATATTATTTTAGAATAGAGGGTAGCTTTTCAAATTGAATATAGTTAGCATTATGAAAAACTTATTACATTATCTTTTCTCTAATTTTGCCATTTTTGGTTGCAGACTGGTGCCATACAATATTTCACTTGTCTCCCTAGATATCCTGGGAAGTAGCATATCCCTGACTCCTGGCCAGGCTAAATACCTCTTCTGTGTGCTTTGATAGACCACGTGCAATGAAGTCAAAACTTAAACATGACTCTGACGTACAAGAAATGTTAATTGCCCTGTTTTCTATAACTGATTCCATCTTGCTCTCATCACTCCTAATGATGGAAGGAAACATTTGATCTTGCCAAATAAAAGTCGCTTTTTGGTGACTTTCAGTTTTAAATAGCCTGTTTGGGTGACTTCCTAGTCTTCTGGGATTCTCTTCAGGGTTTTCCCTACTCTTGTCTTTTTTTTCAAGATGGTGTCTGTATCCTGGAGGAGCTACGTGACCTCCTGGCCTTGTGGGCACCCGCTGAGCTATCTTTCAACCTTGGCCTCTGTCCTCAGGGCGTCTGCTTGGGTGTGGCCTGGACTCCTGGCCACAGTGCTTCCGCACTGCTGAGACAGAGCTGCTCCCTCTCTAACCTTTGGATATCATGCTGGCTCCTGCCACTGATAACCGGACTTCCTTGTTGTATCTCGTTACAAGGGCTCAGTCCCCAGGTCTCCTTGTTCTAGTTCTTTCCATACTCTCACCCCTTGGGAGACCAGGTGGTGCTCTTCTGCTTTCTCCACACTCAACGCAATTCTGTAGGATCCTATGAGGCTGCCCTCAGGTTCACTAGCCTTTGCTCTCAGCCAAGGCTTCTCCTTCACAAAGACACCTCATTGCATGCCCTGTCAAAAGCAAGAATCTTCTGAAAGGTTTATAGTCTGTCTGAACAGGGCTTTCAAACTTTTTGTTTTGACCAGAAGCCACAGTAGGAAATATATTTTATGTCTAGACAATAGTGCACATGTAGTACACATATGTGTAAAAGAAACAAAAGTTTCTCCATATTATATTTGTCCCTACTACTTGTGGATGTACTCCGGTATCCTCTAACCTAGTATACTCGAAGTCATTTAAAGACCATGGTGAGCCGATCCACCAGCTTGACTTCTTTCTGTGCCGGTGGGTCACTGTGCTGGGATGTGCCCCAGGGAATAAAGAACTAGCTCCCAATTCTTTAGATCATTCCCCAGTTCACAGGAATGTTTCTAAGATTCCTTAACCAAGTTCATCCCAGACTGGGAAAATGAAATAAGGATGTTTGATCTCCTCTCTCATCTCTTAAGTCACGTCCTTTACCTTTTCTAGTCGAGGATTTATTTTAAGGCCAGTCCTCTACACTTTGGTGCTATGTACATCAAGAATATTGACCTGTGATTTTATCCTCCTGTGGTGTCCTTGTCTGGTGTTAGTGTAATGCTGGCCTTGTGAAATGTGTTTGGTAGAGTCCCTTCTTATTTAGTTTTTTGGAAGAGTTTGAAAACGAGAGGTATTAAATCTTTGACTATTTGGAAGAATTCGCCGTGAAGCTATCTGGTCCTGGAATTTCATTTTTGGAAGATTTTTGATTACTGAGTCAATCTCCTTAGTAGTAATTGGTCTGTTCAGGGTTTGTGTTTCTTCAATGTCCAGTCTTGGAAGAGTATATGTTTCTAAGAATTTATCCATTTCTTTTAGGCTGTCCAATTTGTTGGCATATAATTGTTTGCAGTATTCTCCTATGATCCTTTGTATTTTGTGGTACTAGTTGTAACATCTCCTCTTTTATTTGCAACTTTGTTTTTTGAACACTCCCTCTTTTTCTCTTGGTTAGTCTAGCTAAAGGTTTGTCTATTTTGTTCTTTTCAAAGAACTAGCTTTTTTCATTGATCTTTTCTTATTGTCTTTTTGGCGTCTGTTTTATTTACTTCTGCTCTGATCTTTATTCTTTCCTTCCTTCCATTAACCTTGGGCTCCATTTACTTGAGATTTGTGTTGTTTCTTGAGGTAGGCCTGTGAAATGCAATAGGTTGCTGTATATGGGTCTGGGGTCCTGCAATGTTGCAAAACCAATATGTCAGTTCTAGTAGCTTTTCTTTAGACTCCATAGCATTAACCTAAATTACATGGCGTTGGTTTAACTGGCAGGCAGCAAACAGCAAGGACACAGATATTAAAGGCTGGGAAGCTGGTGATCCTTTTTATACCACCACAAGACATTTGATAAAATTGTCAACTTAGTTCCTTAGAAGGCAGACCACATGCTCTTTGAATCTGTGGCTATAGGAAAATGATCGGAAAGATGATTGTCTGACCAATCAGGGAGCATTAGCTGTTTCCTGCCTCCTTTAGCCAAGTCCTTTGAGAAAGATGAACTCGGGTAAAAGCTAGCCATTTTGTTAACAGAGATGGAAGAAAATAAAGGTGTGCTAAGATTGAAGTTCTCTGCCTGCAGTCCATAATACAAATTGACTAAGAGTGGTTATTTAGGGCCTTCTAGTTTTGATAAAGCCAGAAGCTATCATACTCCCAAAAGCAGAAGATAAAACTGTGACCCAAAGCCCTTCTCAAGGGCCACAGCAAAGTGTTGTCTGCAGATGACATGCACTGAGGATCATATTAAGGGGACTGCCTTCCCAACCAAGCCTGCCGTTTTTTTCTGGCTGCAAGGGCACTGCCATTAAGCTAATGAGTGCTAGATATATAGGACAAACATAGAGCCTAGTAAATAAAAATAATGAAGAGTTGTTAGGCATAAGAACTATGACTAGTGGAGATCTTTAGCTCTGATTATTTGTACAAGGAATCGTAAAAAGAACAAATGGACCAGAAATCAATTCAGTATCTTTCAAAACTGAATCGACAAAGAAGCTATAAGCCTAGCCTGCAAATGCCTGTGTCTGTCTGAAGAACCTCCAGTCACTCAAAACTGCACCAGTAAGAAACTGGGCACACAGAGATGTACAGCCTCCCAGGAGGGCATACTCTTCAATGTACCCTTCTGATGGGATCATAGGAGATCGTGGCTAACAACCTCCCAGTGAGTAAAACCAGTACTTTCAGATGCAACCGACAAGAGAGTTCCTTGTAGAGAGCAGAACTAGGGGCCTAAGAATTTACTCTACCACCTGGGCATTTTTTGCAAATTCCCCTTTGTAACATTTGGTTAGACCAGGGGTGTCAAACTCATTTTCACCGGGGGCCCCATCAGCCTGCGGTTGCCTTCAAAGGGCCGAATGTAAATTTAGGACTGTATAAATGGAACTACTCCTTAATAGTTAAGTGAGAACTTGGCGCTGCCACCGGGTGGAAATAAGGTGCCGGGGCAGATAAAACAAGGTGGAGGGCTGGATTTGGCCCACGGGCCTTGCGTTTGCATCTGTGGGTTAGACTGTGGACCAGTGACTATTGTTTTCCCCTGCTCTTTTTTCCAAATTAGTTTTCATATTCATGTTTCACCATTGTACACCTGGTGTGCAGGAAAGGGCACGGGAGAGAGGAACATATACCTCAGCTTTTAGTTTATATAGGTCACTGGATCATGCAGCGTTACGTCCAGACTTGCACAGGACTACCCGTCCTCTTCAGATCATGCACTTTGAACTGCTTGAAACTGGCTTTTCTCCCTTTGGAATAGGGTGTGTCCTGTATATTAGGTCATATATGGACATTTGGTGGCCAGAAGAATGACCTGTGACAGAGGTTCTCACCTTCTTCATTACTAGAACTGCCGAGTATTAGCTGGATCTGTGGTTGCTCAGCTAGAGAACTTGGTCTCTCACCTTCCTTTCCAACAGCAAGCTCACGTCTCTAATCAGGTCCATGGAGTGAGTAGAAATGATGCTACCTCTGGGATGACTCTTAGGAGTACTGAGATGCGCACCCCTTCCCTGCCTTTTTCTGGGCGAGGATACAGAGGTGATGGCAAGTTCTGGCACGGAGGTCATGTCCGAGGGTCGCAGTGCTGCACTACCTGTCCCGGACCACCTACCTTTGGGCCAGTATATGAAACAAAAAACCCAAACCATCCTGTTTTAGATACAGTACCTTTGTTAAAGCCACCTAATCTGCATCTGAACTACAACCTAGGCTTTATTTTGGGATAGAGTATTAAGTTTTCTTGTTTCAAAGGGGCGAGGTGGAGCCTTGAACAAATGAAAAGAAACTTTTGCCAATCTAAGTTAGGATTCTGGCCCAGTTAAATCAAATACGTAACCCCTGAATACTTAACGTGAGCCAACCCAGTATGAGGTGCTACGGAAAAAAAGACAAGGGCCTGCTCAGTGCTGACCTGCCTATTTCTGGACAGTTACATAAGAGAGAAATACACTTCTATTTTGTTTAAAGTGCTGTATTTTGGGTCTTTGTTACACCAAAGACAATGCTTAGTCTGCTTCCTAAAGAACATACACTGTTGGAATTTGTTGGAAAACTACACCATGATCACAAAAATGAAAATCAAAGCAGCATATGCCCAATGGGGAAAAATAAGGCCCTCTCATTGTGAACGACGCTCAGAAGGGACTAGAAGAGTGTGGAGAAAAGAAGTTCTAGTGGTGAAAGTGGTATCACTGAAGGCAGAAATATTTAATTTTCCCCTCCAAAAGTAAACAAAACTCAATGTAACTTTTCTTACAACTATTCTGGTAAGTGAAAAGAACTATTGTTTTATGAAAAAAAACCCCTTTGAAATAAATTAAGGTATTTTGCTTTAAACATGTTTTTTTTTTGTCACAATAAAAGTAACAGCCATTGGAATGCTTGAGAACAGGATAGCAATGTAGAACATTTTAAAACAAAGGTTTACAGAAAGTGAAAATCAGTAGACCATTACCTTGAACAACAACAAAACTGCAAACATTGTTTTACTTTTTTCTAGTCTTTCTTCAGTGGGTGTACAAGTGGAGGCATATGCATTTTTCATACATATACTACGTGGCACAGACGTGCAACCTGAGCTCTGTTGTGCTTTCTCACTTAACGTTCTGCAAGTACTTCCTGACATGAAAAGTTCTTCAGTTTTTAGTTGCTGAGTATTTCTAACATATTTAATTTCATACAACCAACCACTAAGCCAGAAAAAGCAAATCGATATGTATCGAAAGGCAGTTATTAACAAAATCAACTGACAGAGTATTTTCTTTAACAAAGGAATGCTCTGACGTTTTCAAATGCTTAGCGGTAACCAGGCCTTCACAAGCCTAGAAGGGTCACCTTAGAGAGTGTTTTCGGTAAAGGCCTGTAGAACCTATGTTGTATAATCTCACAGTAAAAGCAAATAAATCAAATGTAAAACGGAGGCAAAACTGCCCAGAGGATATGCAAATTACAAAATCAACACTTTTAAGTTTAATGCCACAAGTCTGGCTATATTCTACATTATAGGAGGGCTAATCCTTCTGTCCCCCTTATATTACAGTCCACACCACACTAAAACCAAGAGGTAAATAAACACATCAGAAGGGGTTGGATCAAAGCCTTCTCATTTCTGGGGGTGCTAACCTGAAGTTCCTTCCCTCATGGAAGATTATCTGCCCATTTTGGCAGAACATTTGTGTAAAACCAAAATTTCACACATGGAACACCAAAGTCACCCACCTGGCTCCATCCACCTTATTTTTGGAGTTGAAATTTTGTCACAGAACAAATGTTATCATCCATGATTTGAGAAACAAGAATGCTCCTACAGCGCCATCACATTCACCTGATCTGTTAGTGGTGGCATTAGTGCCTTGCTCCTCTATTTGCCCTCTTGTAAAATGGGTTCGATATACTATTACTTATACACGTGTGTTCTCTCTCACACACACACGACATTATATGGAGTGATCTTACCCATTTTTGAACTGGGCTTAGTTTTTATTTTGAATACATCTTTTCGGTAATTAATCATAATGACTGCAATGGAAATAGACATACATCCTAGCTAGCTGCCTGTAAGGTAGGTTGTTTTCTATCTTACTGGGAATACCAAACAATTGATAAGGAGGTTGAGAAATGAGAATAGACTTAAAAATCAAAGGCTGGGCTTTTTTTTTTTTTTGGCCCCTGACGCTTTACGTACTTCGTAACGCCATTAATACACTAGTTCTCAGCTTGGGAATTTAGCACTGTACCCCGGCCAGAAAAACTCCCTGGTGTCTTCCAGGATCAGGCAACCCTCAGGGAGAGGACACGCCCTCAGGTACAGCACGTGTGGCTTGCGCCTTAGGTAACCTCGATTCCAGGGCGGCAGCGGCTCAGTACGACGGTGTCCCCGCTGGGTGCCAGCTGTCCAGTGCTCCCCGATCCCGCAGCTGCGGATCGGCTCTCGAACGCGCCGTCCCACCGGAGACCCCTTGGCCAGCGGCCCGCCCATGCTCTCAGCCACCAGAAGGGCTCAGCAGCTCTTCCACGTTTTTTCTTCTGTTCCGAGAATGGGGGACTCCGCCTCTAAGATCGTCAGCCCCGAGGACGCCCTGCCGGGCCGGAAGGACCCGATCCACGTGGCGGGTAAGGGCAAGTTCAGAGGGTGGGTTGTCGCTGCTGCGCATGCGTGTCAGTGCAGAACCATCGCTCGCACAGAAAAAAGCAAAGGACTTGCTTCCCCGAGATTTAAGCTGGCATCTGCACAGGCGCTGTGAGAGGTGCTGGAGAGGGAGGTGGCGAGAGGTCTCCTTGTTTCCTAAAAACCACAAAACGCTTTGACTGAATCTAGCATGTTTTTATAACACCCACAGTGCAAATTTCCCAGCAGCTCCAAACTCTGGGCAGGAAAAGCGCTGATCTGGTTTCTGCCCTTCTACCGTGCGCGCCCGCAGTGTGGGAGTTTGCTGCATCCTTCCCTTTCTGGTTTGCTCCAGCCCGCCGGGGTCCCGGCCACTTGCAGCGATGGTGTGGTGTTCTGTGGTCTCTGGAAGCAATGTAAAGATACAGAGGGATGAAAACTGCAGTTTTGAAATTGTATCTCAGTCCAGTGTTCGTTGAAGGCATAGGCTTCCATTATATTCCAGGACTGCTCGCTTTCCCCCAGTTAGTAGGATTTGTCACTGGCCCTGTGCTCCCTGGTCTGCCCTTGTGTGTCAGTCCTGCAGGTGTCTAGAGCTGGGCTTCCCAAACTGTAAAATAATTTTCCAATCTCATACCAATACTTTTGGAAAACACACTAAAAGTGAAATGCTGGAAAAGTGATTACGTGCTTGGATGCCAAGTAATATTATACCACCTAAACTTTTCAAAAGCTTAACTTCCCATTTCTGTCATAGACTTCTTGCAGTTTGCAAATAGCACAGGTCCACCAAACCCAGGATCGTAATTTAAGTTGGATTATCTTGGCACAGTGTTTCTCAAAGTGTGTCCATCAGTTTGTTTTTTAAAAAGCCCTTCAGGCGATTGTAATGCACTCGTTTATAAACCACTGTTTTAGAGCTTGTGATGATTAATTTTTTACAAACAGTTGTCAAGATCCTGCATTTGAAAATTTCTAGGAATTCGTATATTTTTCTTTTCCTTGAAGAATTATTGAGTATTTATAGGAGGAGGTCAGAGTGAGGGTCTGCATTATCATATGCAATACTTAGATGAGACTGAGGTGTTTGGATTTGATGCAGTTTGGAAAGTGATTGTGTGACCTGTATTTAATTCACCTGCATTAGCAATTCTGTTTCCTGGGCCTGCCATCACTTCACCTCATTGCTAGCCCTAAAACTTTATTTTATTTTTAACTCAGATACAGAGAATGAGTTTTGAAAAGAAGAATCCAGATTATCTTTAAGTATCTCTATACTATTTAACTTAACTATCTAAACTTTATCTTAAAAATAAATTCTCTTTACAAAGCAGGATACATAAATGTATATTTAATGGCAATGCTTTCTCAATGCTGAACTTTCCTAGCTTGTACTGAACTTCCTTTTTACACGCCACAGTCTTTGATAGGCCCTCTTAGACAAACAATCCAAAAACTCTTCATCAGATTTCCAAACTGGTTCAAGATCAAGATTGACCAAAATTTAGTTCCGTTTTAACCAAAGTCTTTCTAATTTATCAGTATATAGATGACACTTTTGGTAAAAGATAGACTAACATGACAGAAACCAAACAAAAATTTCTTTTTCACATCCACTTAATAACTACAAAATCTCAGGACCTAGATCTATTCCAGGCTCTTCTCTCTTTTCATATAGCCACGTGTACATTGCTCTGTATCTGGACCCGTAAGCTGTTTTCTTTGGTGTAGGGCCAAACCTACAGTGCATATGTTCTTCTTGTGCGGCTGTTTTAACTGCCTCCCTGCCACCAATATTCAAATGGTGGTCTATCTAGTCTCCACTCCTGCTACTACTCTTGCCTTGATGAATTGCTGAAAGTTCTAATTGGCCCCAGAAATGGGTAATGTTACCCCTTTGGCTGGTTTTGGTGGTTGTAAGATCAGAGCTTCTGAACTTATTATTGTTTTGAAAGTCAATTTAATCTTCCTTCAGCCTCCAATCTGTTTTATAGCTATTCACTTCTCTGTATTTCCTCTGTGTCTGTTGTTATTTGCACCCTGACTCTCTGCAAAGTTCTGTGACAAAAGCATCACCTTTTGGTTTTAGAAGACAAGGCCTGTCTTCTAAAGCCAAGCCTTTTGTGTCTTTGGCTCAGCCTACTATGAGGTGTCCACTATTAGCAAACACTTTTGGTGTGAAGAGTTACCATCTAAGCTTGAGTCCTACCTTTTTTGGTATGCTTAAGAAAACTTACAGCCTTTTATAAACTGTGGCCTACTGGAGTAGAAAACACTACTGAAAGATACAAAAAAAGCCTTGAACAAATGGCAGGATATACTAGGTTCTTGGATAGAAGGCTGAAGAGGAAACATACATATCAGTTCTCCCTAAATGTATTTATTTATAAAGTTAATGTGGTTTCAATAAAAATACTAATGATATTTTATTTTATTTTTAAAAGATTTTATTTATTTAATTTTAGAGAGGGAAGGGATGGAGAAAGAGAGGGAGAAGAACATTGGTGTGTGGTTGCCTCTCACCTATCCCCTACTGGGGACCTGGCCTGCAACCCAGGCATGTGCCCTGACTGGGAATTAAACCAGCGACGCTTTGGCTCACAGGTTGGCACTCAATCCACTGAGCCACACCAGCCAGGGGAAAATACTAATGATATTTTAATTTTGTTCTTAAACTGGATATACTAATTTAAAATTTATATGGAAAAATAAACAGGAATAGTCACAGTAACTGTAAAAGAAGAGCAAAGAGGGGTATCTCACCCTACCAAATAGCATGGCAGTGGCTCATGAATGGGTAGGTCAGTGGAGCAGAACAGAAAGATCAGAAAATCTTAAATACATAGGGGAATGTAGCATATGATAAAGGTGATGTCTTAAATCAGTGGAGAAAAGATGGAATATTCATTAAATGGTTATGGGACAACTAGGTAGCCATATGGTGGAAAAAGTTGGATTTTTACTTTTCATCTTAAAACAAGATAAGTCCTGAAAAAATATATGATGATAATAGTTCATGTTATTAAGTCTTTACTATACCAGGCACTATAGTGATTACTTTATATGAGTTACTGATATATTTAATCTTTGTAATAACCCGACAAAGTAGTAATTATTATTATTCCTCATTTGTAGATGTGTAGGACCATAGAGGTTAGGTTAGGTGACTTATCCAAGGTCATATAGCTAATAAGTGATAGACTTAGGACATGAATTTAGGCAGTTTGTCTCTAGGGTTTGTGATGTTAACTATCATACCATTTTTCCCCATTTAGTTAGATGTTAAAAATGGAACAATTTAAGTATGAGGAAGGGAAAATTCCTTTATAATTTTGGTGAGAGGAAAGTCTTTCTAACCATGACTTGAAGATCAGAAGACTTAAAAGATTCATAAATTAGATCATATCGAAACAAGAATTTTCTACAGGCAAAATTACCCCAAGCAAATTCAAAGGACAAACTGGGGTATATATTTACAATTTGTATCTTAGGTGAAGACTGGTCTCCCTAACATATAAGAAGCTCCTAGATGTTGATAAGAAAACAACCAACATCCATTAGAAAAATAGGCAAAGGTTATGAACAGACAGTTTCCAGAAAGGGAAGTACAGCTGGCTCTCAAATGTATAAAAAGATACTTGACTTCACTATGAGGAAAATGGAAATACCACTTTTCATTTTTTAGGCTGGCAAAAATCCAGAACTTTGATGATACCCTCTGTTGCCATAAGAAGAAAAAGATACTCTTGTACAATACTGGCTCGAGTGTAAAACTGGTTCAACTCTTAGGGAAGGCAATTTGGCAATATCTATAAAAAATTTAATTGCATATGCCTTTTGACCCAGGAATGCAATTTCTGGGAATTTATCCTACAGATACACTTGCACATGTGCCAAATGATGACTGTACCAGGTTATTCACTGCAGCTTTGTTTGCAATAGTCAAAGACTGGAAACAATCCAAATGCCCATCAGCAGGGGCTAGTTAAATAAATTATGTTTCGTCCTCACAATGGAATATGCAGCTGTAAGAAAGAACGTGGAAAATCTATATGAATGGGTATGAAGAGATTGCCAAGATATAGTGTTAAGTGAAAAAAACAAGGTCAGAAAAGTGTTATATAGCGTGCTAGTTTTTGTGTGAACAGAGAGGAAAAGGATAATACATGTGCATAAAGAGACTTGGAAAGGCTGGCGAAGAAACTAGTAGCTGGAGAGGGATCTGTGCAGCCAGCTGAGGGTGGATAGGAGACTTTTTACTCCTTTTTAAAAATAACTTTTGATTCTTGTAATGTGACTGCTTTATTGAGTTAAATAACTCCACTTGGGAGATGATCTCTCGCTGTTGTTTTTAGTCAAATTGACCAACTTTCGATCATCTTTTGTCAGCCTTACTTCAAGTTCTTTTTTTTTAAATGTTGCTCTTTTACTTGTCAAGTGGGCTTTTTTTTTCTTCCTCAATTTGCTTTTGTAATCAAAATCTACATTTTGGCATGATTTAAAAATCTAAATTTAGAGGGTGAAATTGGAATAAGTTAATCCAAGTCATTTTACATTTCATAAATATTCATTTTTATTGAAGCAGCAATTGTGGTGGCATCATTTATACAAAGAAAAGATCTTTGGGGACAAATTCCTTCCACTATTATGTAGAAGGCATTATGTGTATTTCTTTTCTTTTCAGTGATGTACATAGACTTTTAAAAGAAAATGATAGAAAACAATTTTCCTTTCCGAAAAATTTTCCCTAGTGTGTGATTAATTTTTAAGTTGTAGGACACAGAACTGTTATTTCTTCTCCCTGCATCCTATCTAAAGCTCTTTATTTTGCCCTGTGTTCCAGAACCCTCAGTGTTTCCCCCAAGTCCCTGGAGTAAGGGTATTTCTTACCTCCCGTGATCTAATCCTTACTTCCCAGCCTGTCTTCCCGCTGTGCCCCTGCAGAACCTCATCTTTAGGCTAACATTGGTTTCAGTATTTTGCTTCCGGAATTGCCTATGTGATTCTGCTTTGGATTTCACACTCGAATCTTTTCATTTACTCATTCAATAAATGACTATTAAATGCCTGCTTAGGTGAAATATTGTGTTTTCCATGTACACTTTCTTAAAACTTACTCCGTTAGAATTCCATTTCTCCAATAAACCCATCCCTTTTCTCTCTGACTTGGGCAAATAACTATGTACTGTTTTATGAATCCTTTTGTTGGGCCTCTCATTGTTACTTAGATGTTTTGTTGTTACCCAACTGATTAAATTTATGCTTTATCTCCCCAGAAAGATGGCTCTCCAGAGGAGGTGAGGGAAGGGGCTGGGCTGTGTTTGATGCTTATTTTACCTTCTGGTCTGTGGCACTTCACAGAGGGTGCTGCCTACCTCAGGCACTCAGTGTGGTTTGTGGATGTCGGGCAGCATATGGTTGATGTCTGACAGCAAGGACCAAACTGGTGGTCTATTTGTGTGGCCATCGTACAGCCAGTGCAATACAGAGGAGCTGACGTGGGTGACCTTAGGCCCATGGGGTATGTACTCTTAATTGTTTTCCCACTGGTGGTGATGCATTTGTGCTGATTTCAGACATTCCTCTCAATCACCCTTATGACCAAAGGTCAACTTTTCTGTTGGCCAGGATGAGTGATAGGGAGCTGCTCATCTGTAAAGTTCTGAACAGGGACTTGTTAAGAATCTGCAACAGGGGTGGGGAAAGAGGTGTTACACTGTGAGCACAATCCATGCAGGGCCTTGGCCTGCTGCCCTCAGGTCAAGGATCACAGTGTGGCCCTGCCTCAGGTGGGGGAGGGAGGAGAGTGAGGACAGCTGGGGGGAGGAATGGGAGGTTGGTTGGGTGAGGAGACAACAGCTTGTGTCATGAGCCCCCAGAGAGCTCCCAGCACCCTTGAGGCCCTCAGCAAGGACCAGAGTGGAGGCCGGTTTGAGAAGCTTGGCCCAGCCCCTTTAAAGGCCCCAACAGACAGCCAACCATCACTGTGCTGCCTTGGCAGATGGCCAGGCTCCTTCCCATGCCACAGCAGCTGCCTGGCCTTGCCATCCCATGCCAGCCAAAATCATTGAACTCTGGTGATGTACGAAAGAATGAATTCTGCAAAAGATGGTTTTGGGGTGTCCGTGTGTGATGAATGGCCGTCGTGGATCTTCTATATCCTATTCTTTCAGCTTTCTTCCATCGTAAGTTCCCAGTTTAGCCTAAGTGCCCATCAGTAAATGAATGGATCAAAAAACCGTGGTACATTTACATAATGGAATACTACGCAGAAAGAAAGAAGGAACTCCTACCCTTTACATCAGCATGGATGGAACTGGAGAATAGTATGCTAAATGAAATAAGCCAGTCAGTGAAAGACAAATACCCTATGGTCTCACCTATAAGAGGAACCTCATGAACAGAAATGAACTAATGAGCAAAATGGAACCAGAGACATGGAAACATGGAACAGACTGACAGCAACCAGAGGGGAGGGGAGAGGGAGCTAATGGTGGAAAGAAGGGAAGGGACTAGGCACAGAACATGCAGGAATGACCTGTGTACATGCACAACAGTGTGGGGATTGACTGTAAGAACAGGGGTAAGGCTAGGCGGAGGAGGGAAAATGGGGAAAAATGGGACAACTGTAAGAGAATAACAATAAAAAACTTTAAAAAAGTCACCGGGATAAAAAAGAAAAATTTCCCATCACAATTTCTAATATTTTATTCTTTGTGCCTGAAACACAGGAGGCTGACAATAAATATTCGTTGAATACCTCCAGCATCCTGTGTTGTGAGCTCTTTGAGAGGCGGTCCCTTCTGAACAGAACCATACATGATACCATACACTTTCTGTGTGTTACAGCACACAGTAGATAGTCAAGCATGTTTGAAAGAGCAATAGAACAGTGGATCGAAGAGGACAGGAGGGGGAGGGGTTGAGGCCTGGGGGTTGCTGTTGTTTGCTGGTTTCCATGTTACTGGTTTTTCCTATCATACTAGAAAACTTTATTAGTGCAAAAGAATTTCTGCAGCCAAATGGATGCCTATGTGATAAGGAGTGGGTCATATCTGAAGAATGGAGTGTCGGTCTGCCTGGTTATATGCTGGCAATCTCTTTATCGCCACTCCCTCTCCTTCCTGTGCTTCCGAGCACCAGCATGGGCGTGGCTGAAGGGGACTGAGCTTCCGCCACGCTGCCCAGAGCTTTGGTTGTGTCAGACTTCTAGTGGGCCATGGATCTGTCATCATACAGCCGTTCAGTCATTTTAACTAGTGTCTATCTCCTTACCACATTTTAAGCCAAGAGATAGTAAGAGGTTGGCAGCATCTGACAGTGGTCTTATCTTTGGATAAGTGGGATTTTGGCATTTGCTGGCATTATCCCCTTCTTCGTCCTTACTGCGTTACTTTCTCTACCCTTCTTCTCATGGCTGGCTAGCTTCTTCCCTTCCACTTTTGTCTGCAGGTGGCTCCTGAAATCTATATCTAACCTTGCAAAACTTCCACTTTTCTATTTCCAAATAGTACAGGATGTATATGTCCTGTTGTAACCCTAAACTCAGTTCTGAGACCAAACTTACTGTTTTTCTCTTCAAAACATTAGATACATATTTTAATCTCTCCATTTCTGCTAGTGGCACTACTATTCTCTCAAGTCCCCCAAACCTTAGCTGCATGCATCTGTGATCCTTGACTCTATATTTAATATGTTCCTTCCCTGATAGTCTTGATTATTTTTTGCCTTCTGTATTAGTCAGTGTTCTCCAGAGGAACCGAACCAACAGGATATATGTAGATACATACGAAGAGATTCATTATGAGGGATTGGCACAAATGGTACTGGAGGCTGAGAGGTCCTCCATCTGCTGTCTGCAAGCTGGAGGCCCAGGAAAGCTGGCGATGTGACTCCTGTGCATCCCTGAAGTCCTGAGAGCCGGGGTAGCCAGTGACGTAAGTCCCGGTCTGCATTCTAAGGCCTGAGAAGCAGGAGTGTCCAAGGACAGGAAAAGATGGATGTCCCAGCTCCAGAGAGTAATAAATACTCTCTTTTTTTTTCTAATCGTCCCAGATTGCATGAGGTCCCACAACATTGGTTGGGTCCATCTTCTTCACTTAGTATACCAATTCAAATGCCAATCCCATCCAGAAACGCCTTCCCCAACACACCCAGAAATATTGTATTACCTGGACATTGCTTAGCCCAGTCAAGGTGATACAGGAAATTAACCATCACACTTTCCTTGGTCTTGGTCTTCATTTTCCCCAAAGGTTTGTGAGCGGGAGTCTCGGATGCCTGTTGAAACCTCGCATTTCATTCTGTCACTGCTGAGGGAACGGTGGGAGCTCTGTACGGTCTGTGCGATGACACTGTCCACCCTGGAGCTGGAGACTTTCTGTGATGCACGGCTGACCTTCATGTTGGGTCTCTGCTCCCGCCCCTGAGGCCGACTCCAGCTCTTGGCTCCCTCCCCCCAGGATGTCTGCTGTCTCCCTCACCGCCCATCTCAATCTCCTTGGGCCTCTGAAGTGTGAACTCAGCTCTTCCCCTTCCGTGCTGCCTTTAGGGACGATTTCAGTTTAGATTGCTCTCGGAATTGGAGGTGGAGCTAGGGTTTCGGGGCCCGTTTTGTGCTTTCATTCCACTGTGTCTCCTTAGGGAGGTGAAGGTTGAGTTGCTTTACTACATTTGGAGCTCAGTGATTGCTGCTGTTCCCCTCCGTGTTTCCCGAACTCCTGGCCAGTTGGCCGTGCCCAGCCGGCAGGGCTGGAGTTCTTGGGTTATGATGGCTAAGCAGCCTGGTCTTCCAGTAATTTTCCTCCTGGATGTCCTGTAGTCATGTTCTTCTCATTGGTGAGCTACTCGACTACTCTGACTCATGATGTTGTTAAAAGATAAACTGTGGCATATTAAAAAATTTAAGATCTTAATAGGGCAAAACTTTATTAGACTTGGGCAGCATCCAGTCTAGCAGATAGAAAGGAGCTCTGAGAAACTGTACAAAATGAGAGACTCTTATAGGCAGGAGGGAATGAGAATGAGGAAGTTATGCTAGGGATACAGACCGGTGGTTATCGCAAGGTTACTTCCCGGTAGGGGATCACAGGGGTCTGTTGGGCAGATGGCCTAATTGTTGCTGCCCAGGTAACTCCTGAGTGACTGGTTTAAGATTTCCCTTCTGGGGGAGCTAAAACTGTAACTAAGTTAAGTCTTGGTTTTTGTGATGTGGGAATTGGCACGGGCAACTTCATTTTGGGCCTGTTGTCCTCTGTGTGTGTGGCATGGGGAGGGGGCCAGCAATGCCAAATGCTTGATTTTATCTTGACCAGAGATTGGCTTATCGTCTGAGTCATCGGGTACCTCTTCTGTAAACTGGATCTCTTAGGAGAGGTTGAAGAAGGTTATTGCCCTGCACACAGAAGGACACGGTTCCTTATGTTTCTGCAGGGCTTTTGTATCAGTTCATGTGAGCAAACCCGCAGCGTTTCTCAGCGTGGTGTGTGTCTGATCCACCAGCTTGTTGCGTAAGTGTATTAAATTTACATTACAATACAGCCACGATTGGCAATAGTGAAAACTGGAAGAACCGCAGAGTTACAATGTTCTTATGAATACATTATCATTATATAAAATTTAAAGACACTGAATATCTTTCCAGAACGTGTATATAAAATAAATTCTTTTGAAGATGTCATTGTGGTAACGTAATAACATCAGTGTTGAATTTCCCTCCATAACTTTTTCACATTTTACCTTTGATTTTTTAAAAATGTGCAGTTTACAGTTAGGTAATTTATAGCTTGCTTAGGTCAAATACAGTATGAAAAACTAAAAAACATTGTTCATATGAAGCCAAAAATGATGCTTTGGACAACTGAAAAAAATGGATATTTTAACAGATTTTACCCAAAAGGCAAGAGTCATGAAAATGAAAGGCTACGAGGGAGTTCATAGCTTTCCAGCTGGAGAAAATGAAACCTCAAGTAAAAAACCCTGAATGTGCTGTAGTGAGCAGATAAAAAGAAAACCGTGTTAGATTTTGCAGAATGGAGTAGCCAGCTGTCAAACAGAGCCCCTAAGAAGACACTGCATTGCTGAAAACCTCCATTTCCTCATCTCTTCGTAAGGACCAATTCATAAGAAGCTACGTCGTCTAGCAGTAAGCCCTCGGCAGCAACTCCTGCTGGTCCCTGGAGTTCCTACCTAACCACTTAGCATTCCTCGCACACCGAGATGTGTGCACAGGCACGAAGAAGCGCCGCACAGAGCTGCTGCTCCCCGCACTGAGGACTGCAGCAGGCCCCAGACAGCCCATGTCAGGCAGAGTCCCTCCCTGACAACAGGAGGCTGGTTGCTGGGGAACCGTGTAGCTCCAAGAGTGGGAACTGCACCCCACCGCCTCTGAATGTAAAGGAGGATTGAGGAGCCGCTTGCACGTAACTTTTAGTTTAAGAAATTAATTTTTTCCCTTCTTCAGGATTATGCTTATACTATGAAGCTCTGTAGATTTATTTTGATAAGTAGCATAAAAGGGAATATTATTTTTCTGGTGAAAATTAGGAGTTGGATGAATATATGTTTGCCGCAGTAGTTTTTGGGAAACATACACTGGATTTGAGGAATTTTACATAAATTTAAATATGAATCTCCAGCAGGGGCGAGATGTGAACCACAGGATTTCATTTTGGTTCATCAAAAACCCACGATTATTTTTTTTTCCAGAATAAGAGGATTCATTAAAGAGCTGAAGGCTAGGCTTCATTTTATGTATACATCTGCTTCGAAATAGCTGCTATAGTTTCCTAAAGTCTTTCTTTTAGGGTTTTTTTAGGGGGAGCTAGAGTTCCTCCTATGTCTTAATATTATAAGATGCTTGTAAGCTCTTAATCCCTCCACAGTTGCATCTTCAATTGACCAAGACCTTGACCCTGAGTTGTTGGCTGGTACCCACTGGCAAAGAAAGAGTATGGATGTGCATAGATCTGGCAGACTTCCAAAGGCCCGTCCTGCTCTGCCATGTCTGTATGTCTGTCAGCAGTAGTATGTTGGGTAACTGTCAGCCTTATAACTACTGTTAACTCCTTACCTTGACCATAAACCTGAGCAAATTACTTGCATTGCATTTACTTCATGGCCTGAACTAACTTTCCTGCCTGGGTTCCCTGACTCTTACTGTAGCCTGCATCGCTGTTTTGGAATGTTTACATGATGTTGAGATACACTTGAGTGATTTCTAAAGGGCCCAGGGGAGTGTTGTGACATAAACTCCATAGCTCTTTACACTCTAGTTACTTACTGTAGTTTGCTTTCCTAAGGGAGTCTTTTTAAAGTATATTTTATTGATTATGCTATTACAGCTGTCCCAATTTTTTCTCCTGTGCCCCCTTCTGCCCCGTACCCCATTTCCTTCCACCAATCCCTGCCTTAGTTCTATACTTATAAGTTCATGCATATAAGTTCTTTGGCTTCTCCATTTTCTATACTATTCTTAACATCCCCCTGTCTATTTTGTACCTACCGTTTATGCTTCTTATTCCCTGTACCTTTTCCCCTCCTTCTCCTTCCCCCTCCCCGCTGATAACCCTCCATGTGATCAATGAGTTCTATGATTCTGTTCCTGTTCTAGTTATGCTTCTAGTTATGCTGAAGATGAGAAGCTGATAAATGATGGACTGAGTCCTTAGTTAGGAAATAAGTGACTATGTTCCTTTGAGCGCTGAAAGGTAAACCATTGTGGTTTTGTGCTGATTGATCGTTAATAGGTAGAGGTATTATGTCCTGCGTCTCTACATACACGTTTCGTTCTAGCTTGCTTCATCTGCTCTCTTTAGAACATGCCTTTACTGTTAAAGTCTCTTTTTCTTTTCTTTGCCAAGCTTCCTTTTACTCAGTTATGCCTCCGTGATGTCTTCTCTTACTCTTCAATCTATTTTGACCCTCCTCTCTTATAAATCTGTAGCATTTCTTCACTACTCATTTGGCATGCAAGCATATCGTTTGAAGATGTTTATATTGTTGTCTTATTATTGTTTAAATTTGTAATAGTGATTTAACTTTAATATGTGTATGTATTTTCTCCATAACGGCATTTTAAGTTTAGTGAGGGTTTAGTTACTTATTTGTATCTCTCATGCCTGTATATGTTCATGTTCTACAATAATTATTAGTTAAATGAATGAAAGAATATTGTGCTTACACTCTGTATAATTTTATGTTCGGAAGTTGTCTTCTCAGTAAAATCCTTTTAGTGTGGTGCAGATCAATAGGTCTTAATATTAATGAATCTCGGTAAGTGGATGCTGTGTTTTTAACTTACTTTCCAGCACAAACTATGCATTTTTAGAAATTTGATTATGACTGCTTGTGTGAACCCAATGGCTGACTTTCCAAATAGTTATTAGAGGAGATCTGAGCTCTTAGCTGCCGTATTACGATTTGTGTTTAATATTTATGGAAGTCTTTCTACAAATATGTAAAATTATTGGCGAGTGAAGGAAATGGCTCCCAATATGACAGAAGAAAATAGCTTAAAAAGAGCTGCAGTTATCTGTAGTTTCACCAAGGTTGTGTTTACTTCAAAAAGACATTGTTTTATGTTCCACAGTCAAGAGAGGATTTTTTGATTTAACAAGTTCCACCAAGAACTTTTGTAAGGTTATCAGCACCAGCATAACTACCACGGAGATAGCACAGCATCTTGGCCTCTGGATGTATTGAGTTTGCTGCATTCCTTTAGTATCACTCATATTTTTCTCCCGAGGGTACCACTGTCCTCTCTTGACTTAATAACAAGATATGGAAACTCATTTGTGCTGTGGTGTATGATGCTGGGAAATGAATGCCTGTTTATTATCTCTCTCTACAGGACCTTTCGTGACCACAGGTAGATGTTTGCCACCTCAGTATAAGTAAGCAGCATTCAGAATTGTATTCTCTAGTGAGGGACGAGTTGATCTGGTGGAAAGCACAGGCCTTTCATGTCTGGACAGTGACTCTGAACTTCACTGCCTATGCTTACCAGCTGCGTGACCTTGAACAGATTGGCCCGGGTTTCTCATTTGTAAACGGAAATGGTGGCACCTGCCTCCAACGGATGTTCCTGAGAACAGCTGAGATAATGGAGCGAGAGCCTCGAATGATGCCCAGCTCCTGGCAGATGCGCAGAATGCTGCTTTTGCAGTGTGATGTGTCCAGTGGGGACATTCAGGGGACAGCTTACTGCTGTGTGGTGCCTAAATTTTTCCACTTTTATTTCTAATTTTTTTAAGGTTTCAGAATGCAAGCCCAACCAGGTTTCATCAAGAACTGTAGCATAGGAAATTAAATGTACAAAATAGTATTTTTAAAATTTAAAGCTGATTTACATAACCAACATGGAAAATTGAATTGCTGTTGCCCAATAAGAATATCATAGCTTTTTTTTTTTTTTTTGG
>PVKM010023369.1:0-21215 GCA_004027735.1 Carollia perspicillata | reverse complement strand
ACTAAGCAAACAACTGGAACAGGAACAGAACCACAGAAATGGAGATCACATGGAGGATTAGCAACAGGGGAGTGGGAGGAGCAGAGAGGGGGGAAAGGTGCAGAGAATAAGTATCATAGATGGTAGGTAGAAAATAGGCGGAGGGCAAGAATAGTATGGGAAATGTAGAGGCTAAAGAACCAATGATACGTGGACATGAACTTAAGGGGGAAATGTGGGTGGGAGAGGGTGTGCAGTGTAGAGGGGAATGAAGGAGGGAAATGAGATAATTGTAATAGCATGATCAATAAAATATAATTTAAAAAAACAAGAAAATACAAATAAGTGGAAGCACATATTGTGTTCATGGATAGGGAAAATTTACATCATTAAAATCCCATGCTCCCCAAAGCAATCTATAGATTCAACGCAATTCCTATCAGGATCTCAATGATGTATTTCACAGACCTAGAACAAAGATTTCAAAAATTTATATGGAACCATAAAATGCTCCACATAGCAGCAGCAATCCTGAGATAGAAGAACAAAGTTGGAGGAATCATGCTACCTAATATCAAACTATTCTATAAGGCCATAGTCATCAAAACAGCATGGTAGTGGCATAGAAACAGACACATTAATGGAACAGAACAGAGAACCCAGAAATAACCCCATACCTTTATAGTCATTAATATTTGACCAAGGAAACAAGCTCATATAATGGGCTAATGATAGTTTATTCAATAAATTGTATTGGGAAAATTGGACAGGTACATGCAGAAAAATGAAACTGGACCACCCTCTTATGTCACACTCAAAAATAAATTCAAAATAGATTAAAGATTTAAATGTTGGACCCCAAACCATAAAAATCATAGAAAATATAGGTAGTACAATCTCAGACATTGCTCATAGCAATATCGTTTCTGATATATCTCCTGGGGCAAGGAAATATAAATAAATAAGACCATATGAAACTGAACATTTTTGCATGGCAAAGGAAACTATCAGCAAAATATCAAAAACACTGAATGGGAGAACATATTCACCAATGATACATGTAATAAGGTGTTAATATCCAAAGCTTATAAAGAACTTATAAAAGTCAACACCAAAAAATTAAAACAAATTAAGAAGACCAAATTGAAAATGAGCAAAGGACCTGAATAGACACTGCTCCAAAGAGGACATGCAGATAGCTTATACACATATGAAAAGATGCTCAACATCAATAATCATCAGAGAAATGCAAATTAAAACCACAATGACATATCACCTCACACTGGTCAGAATGGCTATCATCAATAAATCAACAAACAAGTGCTGATGGGAATGTGGGGAAAGGGGAACCCTAGTGCAGTGCTGTGGGGATTCAGAGTGGTGCAGCTACTGTGGAAAGCAGTGTGGAGTTGTATCAAAAAATTTTAAATGGAGCTGCTTTATGACCCAGCAATTCCACTTCTGGGAATTTATACAAAGAAACTTGAAACACTAATTTGAAAGAATAGAAGCACCCCTATGTTCAGTGCAGCATTATTAAAATTGCTAAGATTTGGAAGCAGCCAAAGTGTCTATCAGTAGATGAGATTACTATGGTACATTTACACCATGGAATACTACTTGGCCATAAAAAGGGAAATGTTACCCTTTGTGACAGTATGGATGGACCTGGAGAACATTATGCTAAGTGAAATAATTCAGTCAGAGAAAGACAAATGCCATATGTTTTCATTCATATACAGAATCTAATGAACTGAACTAACAAGCAAAATAGAGTCAGACTCATAGAGAGCAGGCTGACAGCTTCGAGTGGGGGTGGTTAGGGGGTAAAGGGATTGAGCAGAAAAGTAGGGCTCATGAACACAAACAACAGTGTGATGATTGTTGGCAGAGGGGTGTGGGTTGATTTGGAAGAGGGTATAAGGTGGGTGGGTTAATGGTAATGGAAAAACACAATAAACTATGACTTACCAAAAAAAAAAAAGAATTCATCTATGCATGTTTGCTGCTTCAGAACCTTAGTGGGGAGAGGGAAAGGTAGGAAAGGGAGGAGCCTATTCATCCTTGAGCAGTCCTTATGTCAGATCTGGGAGCTGGCATGGAACACATGTATAAAATGTATCCCCATGCCACTAATTTCATTAATCCCAATTAATAATAATATTAATCTTGTTTAGTTTCTGCACTGGTAGAAACTAGACAAGAAACTAGGTGGTAGTTTGAGAAAAGAAGCTACATTATGAGAAAGTCAAGGAAGAAAAGGAATGTTGCTTGTTATATTTAATATGATGGCATATTTAAAATCTGTTAATGGAGATTCATCAAAAAAAAAAATTTGACCTTTTTGAAAGGACAAAATATGTAGAGATGGCCACAGACAGAGAATAAAATATGTGCCTTTTGGCTCATTTCAACAGCACAGAATTGCAAAAGACAATTCCTATAAGACTCTTTTTAGTTAGAAAAGAACACTAGGGTTTTAGTGTTCAAGAAAGAATCAAAAATTAACTTAGATGTTTAGGAGCTTATGAGTCAGGCATTTGCCACTCATCATACTTCAGGGCTAAGCACCTTTCTCTACCTGGTTACCCATGTCTGCCGACTTTTCCCCATGACAGGGCACATAAACACATTCTAATAAAAATGTCAAACTACAGAATTTAAAGTTAAACAGTCACAGGGTGCAGACACGTAATTTCAATGAGTGAAGTGGGCCTGAAGTGAGGGCATGGGAGCTCACACTCAGTGATAAATGACAACTGCCACTCAGGTCAGTACTGAAGAGGCCAGAAAGTGTAGAGAGGATTTTGACAAACTAGAGCATGATCCTCTTTATAAAAAGGTCATCTGCTACTCAGCTCCAGGCCATTACTGCCCCATGGGGACACAGGCCAGCACTGCCAGATGTCTTAGTTTTTACAGGTATAATAAAGATGTAACAATTTTAATGTGAAAAGTGTTGACAATTGACTCAAAAATGTTTGAAACACTGGCCAACACTGTGCTGACCAAAAGAAAATAAAAGAAAACAACAACAACCATCTCCCCAGAAATCTCTGCAAGTTAAACATGGCCCCAAAGGCTACCTGATTGTGACCAGGTAATTTCATTTCTGCCTGTCTGCACTTGTGTATTTCTTAATTATACACAGCAGATGTAATGCCTGCTTGAGTGTAGTTGGTGAGGTAATAATATGGGTATAATAACTTATAGTTTTGATTTGAACATTTCACCTCAAATGTCATATGATGTGCTTGAGTGTGATATTATTATGTTACAGAATTGCATGCTTATGATTTTGTAATAAAAGATTTTGTAATAAAAGGGATGTTATTTTGCCATATTATATTCATAATAAGAAAGGAAAAAGCAAGTAAGATTGATTTCTAGTATTAAAGAGGGAGTTCAGAAACAGTTGCTACACTGGTTTATGTGTATCAGCTAACAGCAAGAGAAAGAAGGTATATCATATTTCATGTTTATATTAAACACTAAAGTATATCATTTGATTTATGGTTTGTAACTGTAAGTATATATTTGTGTTACTACATGACAAAGAAATGGTGAGACACTGTAAGATGAAAAGATAACCCACAAAAATATTCATAACCAAAGAAAAATAATAAAAGGATTAATGCAAATATGTATAAAGATAAAATAGATCAATTATAAAGAGGCAACCCAATAGAAAAGTGGGCAACAGGTAGAACCCTACTTCACAGAGGAAGAAGCCCAATTAGTAGTAACAATAAAAACAGCAAATAACCTAAGAGTTGTATAGTGCTTGTTATGTGTCCGGCCCTGTTGTAATCACATTATATGTATTAGCTTCATGACAACTTTGTGAAGGCAATATTACAATGCTCAAATCATACAGTTCAGCTGTAAATTAAATTTCAAAGCCAAGATCAGACCCATGCAGCCTGGCTCCCAAGTCACAGTTTTGGTCACTATACTTGGCTGCTTCTCCTGAGCAATAACCATGTGAGAAGATGTTCAATCTCACTAATAATTGTGGTGGTTACTAAGGAAAGGCTTGGCATATGCCATTGTGGGTTCTATAGAACAATAATAATTTCCAAAATGCCAGTAGGAAGACCTATGTGGGCTGTCACGGTGAGAATCATCATGGTGCTTCTTAGAAATTACTGCATCTGGAGTAGCATCTGGGAATCTGTGTTTCTGAAATGCGCCCCTGCTGATCTTGAGAACTACTGTGGTAGTACACATGGGTATTTAATATACATAAGTACCTCATGTCCACGTTATTCTGACTTAAGAATACTTTTTATTACACAGCTTATTTTGAAATAAAACCTGTGTGGCTTAGGAATCTTCATGTAAGTACTACCTAACAATACATTCTTCCTATATTCCACATAACTTCACAAACCTGAACTTTGCCACTATGAGGTTTAGGTGAGCAAGTTATGCTTCTTACATTCACACATGCATTCATGCAGGCAACAAATACTTCCTCTGACTCTGCTTTGTGCTTAAGAATATGTGTTATAGAATAATCTAAACAGGTATTACTTTGCCTGAGTCAGTTTCACATAACTGAAGTGAGCAAAAGAGTTTCACACACCTCTAAGCATACACAGAGCCCATTTAAGTAGCAAGGTGAAAGAAAATGTACTGGAATAAATATACAAGCTCCATTTAAAATATCTCAGAATGATAGGTATGAAACTGAGCATGGATGCAAGGTACTAATACCAGGAGAGCTAAATTGTGTACTTGATCATAGTAAGCGAACTACCCAATGTACTTGAAACAATTCTTTCCCCAAGTTAACTGGTCTTTAATGTTTTAATTTTTAATTACAAAAGTAGTATACAAATATGAGTCATAAAATTGGAATAGAAAAGTATGAAGAGTAAAAGTAAAAGTCCTGCTTGACATCCTTCTCAACCTTACTTCTTTCTCCAGAGGTGAATTACCATGACTTGACAGGTAAGTATTCTCCCGGACAGTCCTTATTAATTGACGAATATCTATTTAGAATGATGAACAGTGGTTTACTCTGGACTGAGGGCAGAGATAATTCAGGCAAGGCAGAGACTGCCAGCTGTTCTCCAAAACATGTTTCCCGTTTTCCTGGACACATAGCTAGACTACATTTCCCAGTTCTCTCACAATTATATGTGGCCTCCTATCTAAATTATGGTTAATGCAATCTAAGCAAAAGTATGAGCCAAGCCTGAAGTGACACACATCAGTGACTTCCCATATGACTCTTAGTGCTCTTTCCTCTTTCTGTCTGATGGCAGCACCTAAAGTGAGCTTGGAAGTCACTTGCTAACCATGGTAAATCCACACTTTGAGTTGCTTACTGCCTGTGGAGGAGAGAAAGCCAACCTGCTGGCTCAAACAGCATTCTTGGATCATCTCACAAGATATAAACTTCTTGCTCTTCAAGTTACTTAAAATTTGATGTCTTGTATTTTAAAACATAGCCTTTCCTACCCTAACCAATAGAGATTTTTTTTGTAACTGGAATACCGTAATATTTTGTTCTGCAAAACTGCTTTTTTAATTTAAAAATATCCTTGAGATTTTTCCATGTTACTCTATAGCTATCTTATTCCTTTGGCAGTTGTACTGCATTCTATAATATGGATAAAAATATATTTAACCACTCCTATTGATAGTTATATTGATTCCAAAAATGATCCTGGTATATACAAGGTCTGTGCAAAAGGTATCCAGCCATGTAATATGGAAAATAGAGACTTTTATTGAAGAGACAAGATATGAGAAACACTGTACATAGGACAATGACACCTCAGACCCCTTTAATGTAGGCACCTTGGGGCTTCACACAATTCTCCCAATTGCCATCAGCTACCCCATCTTATTTTCCTGAATCTCATCAACAGTCTGAAATCTTTTCTATTTCAAAGGTGATTTTAGTTTTGGGAAAAGCCAAAAGTCACAGGGCACCAAATCTGGAGTGTGGGGGAGCTGAGTTACCTGGGTGATTTGATTTTTCACCAAGAAACTCTGCACAAGATGTGATACACAAGTGGGCACATTGTCTTAATGAAGCTGCCACTTACCAGTTGCCCACAGCGGTGGCCTTCTGAATCATCTGAATAGTTTCCACATAGGAATGTTCAAGCTTAATGCAAAATTTGATGCAGATTCGTTGCTCTAATCACTCAGTTGTTTTTTACTGTGACTGCCACACAGTACACATGCTCAGTCTACTGCTCCACTGACTAGTACAGTGAAGTCATCATTGTTTATGCAAGCACATTCCAGTCCACTCTCCTTGGCTGCCAGTTTACATCAGATGTGGCACAAACCATTCTTGATATACAAACAATGGCTGGACTTTTTCTGGACAGACCTGGTACATCTTTGTGCACATGTATGAGTAATTTTCTAGGATAGATATCTACATGTACAATTGTTTACATTTAAACTATGCATGACAATGTCAAGCTTCTCTATACAAATTTATATTCTTATAAAAAATTAACTGTATGAGAGTGAAGTTCACAGTTATAGCCTGCCTTCTCTGAGTATTAATCCCATCCTGTCTCACATATTTCTGTTTATCTCATTCACCTCCAAGTGACCTACCTTCCCCATCATCATTCACTCTCTCAATCTTGTACTACCTTGGACATTTGCCACTGGGTAGCCCACATACCTCATTGACCCTTCCATATTCTTCCACTGTGGGAGCAAACTCTTTTTTTGTTGTTGCTCAAGTACAGTTGTCTCCATTTTCCCTCCCACTACTCCTCCCCCACCCCAGCCAGCAACCTCTTGATATAAGAGCCAACAATGCTATGTCGTAACCTCATTTCAGAAAGCCTTCCTCAAATACAAAGTCACTATTGGGCAAACACTAAGATAAAAAATTGTGGGAGGCAAGATTCTATGGATGCTAAAATATGTGAGGAAAAGTTTGACAATAACAGGATATTAAAATAATAATAATGGTATTAAAGTATCACCCCAATTACAAAGTACCAATTACAAGGGGAAAACCATTAACTTTACAGTACAGAATACTTTAACCAAATAATCAAAGTTAACATCACAAGTAATAAGAATGTTAACATCATGTATCCTCTGAGATGATGCTTCTGAATATTCTGAAATTAAAAACTCAATTGAATCAAGGGAACGCATGAGACAAACTGAAATTTGAGGGACATTCTACAAAGTAACTAACCAGTAGTACCCACTGAAAGTATCAAGGTCATGAAAGATAATGGGAAAATGAGGCAGTCATATATTGGAGAAGACTTAAGAGTCATGACCACTAAATATATTATGTGCTCCTGAACTGGATCCTAAAATAGAGAAAGAGCCCTGGGGAGAATCTGGTGAAATTCTAATAAAGCCTGTAGTTTACAGTGTTTTCTCAATGATAATGTCCTGGTTTTTATAGCTGTGCTATGGTTACATATGATATTAACATGAGGGGAAGCTAGGTGAAGAGTCTACTTCAAAACACTGGAAAACACTGTACTATTTAGTGACTTTTCTCTAAGCTGAAAATTTTTTCACAAGAAAAAGGAAAAAATTCCCTTAGCTTTCTTGCATTACCCAAAATGCAAGAGCTTTATCTTGATGACAGTGCATTCCCCTGAGCTCCCTAAAAGGAGCTGTTTTATTTCTCACACTACACACATTCCTCAGTGCCTAGGGGCGAAACAGACATCCTCTTTGCTCCCCATGCTACTTCCAGACCATTACTTGTCTTCACATTACTTGCAAAAAATTGCCTGTTTCTATAGCATTCCTGGCCTCTGCATGTACCATCATCTTCCCTATTTACTATTGTCATCTTCCAACCTTCTGGTCAACCACCTCTCACTTGTTTAAAATCTTCCTCCCTATCTTGATTATAGTCATCAACATGGATGTGGTCTATCTCCTCCTCACCTTCCAGATCAGGCTATTCTCTGATCGCCTCATGTCCAATAGCTCTTTACTTTGCCCGAGCCACACTCCTAGAGTCATACCATAGACTTCACTGTCATTTAAAAATGTCCTCCCTTGAGCACAGGCCTGCGAACCAAAGCATCACTGGTTTGATTCCCAGTCAGGGCACATGTCTTGGTTGCAGGCAGGCCCTATCCTCAGTATGGGGTCTACCAGCGGCAACCATACATCGATGTTTCACCCCCTTTCTCCCTCCCTTTCCCATCTCTCTAGAATAAATAAATAAAATCCTTAAAATAATTGTCCCCCCTGCAAAATAGAAAATGATAAATGCTTCTCTTGTACAGAACTTTCTGTCATTCCATATTCTTTGCACAAATACCTCACTACAACAATTTTCCAAACCATTGTTTCCCTCTCTTCCTCATCATTAGCTCCCACCTTTCTTTACTCACTGTACAGCTTAAATACCACGGTCCATTCTCACAATCTTTCCAGTACAAATGGCTTCAATTCTCTCCCTTCTCTGTCTCCCTTAACCATAGTTTCCTGGAAAACTTGAAACCAGATAAAAGTCAACCATATGCCTTCTCTGTGTTTGCACCACAGCAAGTGAATCAAACTTAGGGAAAATAACAGAACAGGTGTTTGGGATGGTAGGTTTGAAGGAGAATGGAGAAGTAGGGGTGTTAATTTTTTTTCACATGAAATCCATGAACTCTGTTTACCCAGTAATTCTATTCCATTTCACTTATGAATTCTACTCAACATCTTACCTATTCTACCCAACAACTTATTCTCAGCTGATAATATCCTCCTTCTTCAGTGAGAAGAGCAATATCACATCTCTTATCTCCCTCTAAACCAAGCCTTCAAATCTCCCTATATATGTACTCAGTCTCTTTAAAAAAACATTAAAAAGAGCATTTCCTCACTTATAATATTGTAAGTGATCTATTTTTAATCATTAGCTTACCCATAGATCATATATGCTCAGGAACCTATTCACATGTATTTTTTTCAAGGATTTGTTTCTGTCACTCCCATTCTGCCCAGTCTCTCCCACCTCTACTGAATTATTTCTATCAGTATTAGGAGTGCCAGCTTAAGAACACTCTTCCTTCTTGAATTGGGTTGGTAAACACACAATAGAACATACAGATGATGCATTGTAGAGCTGTATAACCTGAAACCTATATAATTTTATTAATCAGTGTCACTGCAGTAAACTTAATAAAACGTAAAAACACACACACATAAACTCTCTTTTGATGCCATAGTTCCATCCAGCTACTGGCTCATTTCATTGCTCACCTTCTCAGATTATTCAGAAGACTGTTGATAAATGCCATCTCTGTTTCCATATCTCCACTTACTCCTGAGTCTATTGCAATCAGGCTCCATGCACACCATTATACCCAAACTATTCCTGACAGGATCATAAATGACTATATTAAAGCCACATCCACTGGTCCTCCTTTCATCTGACCTTTTAGCAACCATGGAGAATTCACCAATCTCTCCTTTTGGAAACAAATCTTTCTTCACTTCTATGACACCACACACTTCATTTACTCTACCTCTCAGGTGTTCTTTCCTATCTACCGATACTGTAATTGATAAAGCTCATCTGTACTTCGTGGGCCTTCTCAAATTCACAGCTGTTTATTTTTTCTTTTTAATATATTTTATTGATTATGCTATTACAGTTGCCCTATTTTCCCTCATTTATTCCCCTCCACTATGCACACCCCCTCCCACCCACATCCTCCCCTTTAGCTCATGTCCATGGGTCATACATATAAGTTCTTTGGCTTCTTCATTTCCTATACAGTTCTTAACCTCTCCTTGTCTATTTTCTACCTACCATTTATGCCACTTATTCCCTGTGCCTTTTGCCCCTTTCTCCCTCTGACCCTCCCCTGCTGATAACCCTCTCCATGTGATCTCCATTTCTGTGATTCTGTTCCTGTTCTAGTTGTTTGCTTAGTTTTGGTTTTTTTTTTTTAAGGTCTGGTTGTTAATAGCTGTGAGTTTGTTGTCATTTTACTGTTCATATTTTTAGTCTTCTTCATCTTAGATGAGTCCCTTTAACATTTTGTAAAATAAGGGCTTGGTGATGATGAAATCCTTGAACTTGACCTTATCTGGGAAGGTCTTTATCTGTCCTTCCATTCTAAACAAAAGCTTTGCTGGATAGAGCAATCTTGGATGTAGGTCCTTGCTTTTCATGGCTTGGAATACTTCTTTCCAGCCTCTTCCTGCCTGTAAGGTTTCTTTTGAGAAATCAGCTAATAGTCTAATGCATAGGTGGCAAAAACAAGGCCCTTGGGCTGAATCCAGCCCTCCACCTTGTGTCTACCCAGAGGCAGTGCCAAGCTCTTACTTAACAGTTAAGGAGTAGTACATTTACACAGTCCTAAAATTACATTCAGCCCTTTGAAGACAACTGCAACGCTGATGTGGCCCACAGTGAAAATGATTTGACACCCCTGGTCTAATGGGAACTCATTTGTAGGTAACTGTCTCCTTTTCTCTTGTTACTTTTAAGATTCTGTCCTTATCTTTCATCTTGGGTAATGTAATTATGATGTGCCTTGGTGTATGTTTCCTTGGGTCCAACTTCTTTGGGACTCTCTGAGTTTCCTGGACTTCCTAGAAGTCTAATTCCTTGGCGAAATTGGAGAAGTTCTCCTTCATTATTTTTAAAAATAAGTTTTCAATTTCTTGCTCTTCCTCTTCTTCTGACACCCCTAAGATTCAGATGTTGGAATGTTTAAAATTGCTCTGGAGGTTCCTAAGCCTCTCCTCATATTTTTGAATTCTTGTTTCTTCATTCTGTTCTGATTAAATGTTTATTTCTTCCTTCTGCTTCAAATCATTGATTTGAGTCCCAGTTTACTTCCCTGCAGTGTTGGTTCCCTGTATTTTTTTCTTTACTTCACTTTGCATAGCCTTCACTTTTTCCTCTATTTTGCAACAATACTCAACCAATTCTGTGAGCATCCTGATTACCAGTGGCTTGAACTCTGCATCTGAGAGGTTGGCTATCTCTTCATCACTTAGTTCTATTTTTGGAGTTTTGATCTGTTGTTTCATTTGGGCCATATTTCTTTTTATCAGTGCTCCAGTTACATAGTATGGGGTGGAGCCTTAGGTATTCACCAGGGCGGGGCAACACTCGTAGCTGCATTGTGGTGCTGTAAGTGGGGGAGGGGTCAGAGAGGGAACAATGCAGCTTGTTCAGCTCTCTATCGGCTTTCAGTCACTTGCCCCACTACCCACATGCAAATTTGGACCTCCTGGTGCTAATTCCTGGGTGGGTTGTTTTGTGAACATTCTAGGACCCTTTGGGTCTCTCCAATGAACTCTTCTGTGAGGCTGGGAGTTTCTCCCACTGCCTCAACCCTCACAGGTTTTTTCCATCAGAGCTTTTGAGGCTTTATTTCCCCATCCTGGAACCCTGGGTTGTGTGATCTGTCTCTCTCCCCAGTTATTCTTCCAAGTGCACCCACTGGCTCCACCAGCCACCACCTTGCCTGCCCAGGTCCTCTAGCTCCTCTTCTCCCCTCCTACTGGTCTGGATGAATGTTTCTTCTTTAACTTGTTGGTTGTCAGAATTCCATACAGTTTGATTTTATGTCACTACTGGTTGTTTTTTGTTTTTAAATTTGTTATTTTTTGGTTGTGCGAGGAGGCACAGTGTCTACCTATACCCCCATCTTGGCCAGAAGTCTCTGTTTTTCCTTTTTTATAAATATATTTTTAATTTTTAGATTATAGCTGGCATACAATTTATATTGGTTTCAACATAATCAACATAGTGATTAGATGATTGGACAATTATATACCTTATGAAGTGATGACCACCATTAAGTGTAGTACCCATCTGGCACCATACATAGTAATTACAATATTATTGACTATATTTCCTGTTCTGCATTTTACATCCCCATGACTATTTTTTAAAGATTTTATTTATTTTATTTTGAGAGAAAGAGAGGGAGAAAGAGAGGGAGAGAAACATCAATGTTTGGTTGTCTTTCATGTGCCCCTGCCTGGGGATGTGGCTCGAAACCCAGACATGTGCCCTGACTGGGAATCAAATCAGCAACCCTTTGGTTTGCAGGCTGGCACTCAATCCACTGAGCCACTCCCGTAAGTTCCCCATGGCTATTTTTATAACTGGCAATTTGTACTTCTTAGTTCCTTTCACTAATTTTACCTATGCTCCCAATGCTCTCCCACCTGACAACAATCAGTTTGTTTTCTGTATCTATGAATTTGTTTTCTTATTGTTGCTCAAGGGCAGTTGTCTCCATTTTCCCACCACCACTCTCCCTTGCCTCACCCATCCTCACCTCCCATCCTCAATCCTACCCCCTTTTGTCTTTTTCCATGGGTCCTTTACACATGTTCCTTGATGACACTTCCTCTTCTTTCCCCCATTATCTCCCTTCCCCCTTCCCTCTGGTTACCGTCAATTTGTTCTTTATTTCAATGTCTCTGGTTATATTTTGCTTGCTTCTTTGCTTTGTTGATTAGGTTCCAATTATAGGTGAGATCATATGGTATTTGCCTTTCACTGCCTGGCTTATTTCACTTAGCATGATGCTCTCCACTTCCATCCATGCTGTCATGAAGGGTAGGAGCTCCTTCTTCCTTTCTGCTGCATAGAATTCCATTGTGTAAAAGTACCACAGTTTTTTGATCTACTCATTTACTGATGGGCACCTAGGTTGCTTCTAGCACTTGGCTATTGTAAATTGTGCTGCTATGAACATTGGGGTGCATAGGTTCTCTTGGATTGGTGTTTCAGGATTCCTATGGTACAATTGCAGCAGTGAGATTGCTGGGTCGAAAGTCAGTTCCATCTTTAATTTTATGAGGAAATTCCATACTGTTCTCCATGGTGGCTGCACCAGTTCACACCAACAATGTACTAGCATTCCCTTTTCTCTGCAATTTCACCAGCACTTATTGTTTGTTGATTTGTTTATGATGGTCATTCTGGCCAGTGTGAAGTGGAATCTCATTGTGATTTTAATTTACATCTCTCTGATGGCTAGTGATGCTAAGCATCCTTTCATATGTCTCTGGGCCCTCTGTATGTCCTTCTTGGAGAAGTGTCTGTTCAGGTCCTTTGCCCATTTTTTAATTGGATTATTTATCTTCCTGGAGCGGAGTTGTGTGAGTTCCTTATATATCTTAGAGGTCAAAACCTTGTTCAAGGTATCATTGGTAAATATATTTTCCTGTGTTTGGTTCCCTTTTCATTTTGCTGATGTTTTCTTGTTTCTGTTTCATTCATTTATTTTGCTTTTAGAATCCACATATAAATGAAATCATATATTTTTCTTTTTATGTATGACTTATTTCACTTAATACCCATGTTGTCCCAACTGACAAGATCTCATTCTTTTTTGACTGACTAATATTCCCTAGTGTATAAAATTACATTTTAAGTGATCTTATTCATTTTCATGGCTTTATATTTACATGCCCATAATTTCTAAACTCCTACCTCCCACCTACCTGCTCACCCGAGTGCCAAATTCATATGTATAACTGCATCCCCCAGGCATCTCAAACTTACCATGTTAAAAATCAAACTATTGATATTTTTCTGCCCAGATCTTGGTCCTCTTATAATAGTCCCATCTCAGGACCTGACACCATTATATTACACATCCGACATCAAGTCAGCAACTTGGGAGTGACCCATGATTCTTCCTTCTTCCTCATCCCTGAAAATATCTTACTGATTTCCCATAAAACATACACACTAGTCCCCCTTATTCATGGGGGAATATGCCAAAATCCCTAGCAGATGCCTGAAACCATGAATAGTATCAACCTAACACATACCATGTTTTTTCCTATACATACATAAAGTTTAATTTATAAATTAGGTGCAAAAAAGATTAACAATTACTAATAATAAGACAGAACAATTATAACATATAATGTAATATAAGTTATGTTAATGTGGTCTCTCTTGGTAACTGATCTGATAACCTAGAGAGCTGTGTGACTAATGGGCAGGTAACAAAAACAGGGTGAATATGTTGGGCAAAGGGATGATTCATGTCCAAAGCAGAATGAAGCAGGATAGTGTCAGATTTCATCAGATTTTAAATTGGTGCACAATTTAAAACTTGCAAATTGTTTATTTCTGTAATTTTGGACCATGGTTCACCACAGGTATCTGAAACTTCATGGAGCATAACCACAAATGAGGGAAGACTCCCATATTATTCTTTTCTGCATTGGCATTACCCTAATCTGGACTACCACAAACTCCTGCCTGGACTACTACAGTAATGTTTTTACAAATACACCTCAGAGGTATTATGGGTTTGGTTCCAGGCCACCACAATAAAGTGAGTCACACAACTTTTGGGGGTTTTCTAGTGCTTATAAAAGTTATGTTTATACTATACTGTAGTCTAATAAGTATGCAATAGCATTGTCTAAAAATATGCATACCTAAACTAAAAATACATTAGTCATCACCTAAGCTTTCAGCAAGTTGTAATCTTTTTATTGGTGGAAGGTCTTGCCTGGATGTTAATGAAAATGCATATATGTAAAGTGCAAAAAAGCAAAGCACAATAAAACAAGTTACTTGAGTACTAGCTCCACCTTTTCCATTTTTGTCTCTTCAAACCTATTCTCAACACAGAAAAACAGAGCAGTCACTCCTTTAAAAATAATTTAAAAGCTTCTAAACATTCATCCCTGTGGCTTTAATAAAACCCAGGCTCAGCCCAGTGCAATGGCCTGAATGTCTGACTCCTGCCTATCTTGTCAACTTCATGACTGCTCTTTTCTTTTTCCAGTTCAATACACATACGCCAGCTTCTGTTCAGGTTATGAAATACACTGTGTGCTGGTTCCTCAGCCTAGTGCTCTCTCCCCTGGTTCTCAGCATGGTTGGCTCCTTCTCATCCTTCTATCTTCTGTTCAAATGCCATTTTCTCAGAGTTAGGACTTCCCTGTGATGCTAAGGAGATTCTCCCCTCTCAGTCCCATTATTCTCGATCACAGGTAGAGATCACGATCTCCACCACTGTACTCCCTCATAGGAATTATTATAGTCTGTTATGCTACATATTTCTTTGTCAGCTTGTTTATTATCTGAATTTCCACAGTTGATGATGGAGCCATATCTACTCTATTCACAATACATGCCTAGAACCTACTAAGTAACATAGTGCTTAATGCATGCCAGGTGCTCATTGTTGAATTAATGAAAGCACATGCCCTAATGCTAAAATTATCAGTGCATTTATATGTTGGACAATGTAAAAAATAGAACTTTTATTTGCATTTCTCTGGTCATTAGTGAGGCTCAATATTTTTATTGATTTATGTTGTTTCTCTCTTAACTGCTTATTCAAGCCCTTTGCCAATTTTTCTAGAGTTCTTTGTGAAAGTGAGCCTTTGACAATCAATTTTGAGGCAAATACTTTTTCCTAGCCTATCACTTACTTGTAACATTGTTCACTATGACATCTATCAAAATTTTTTTCTGTAGTCAAATCTGTATTTTTCCTTATGGCTTCTGAGTTATGTATAAGGCTTAGAAAAAAGTTTCTACACATTTTTCATCACATATATTATTTTTGTGTTGACTTAATACTCTTAAATTGTTGGTACTTTTTGAAACTGATTGGAAAAAATACTTTTATCAATAGCTAAAGTCCTGAATACTAAATTCCCATATATTGATGAATCTATTTGTAGACTCTCATTCAATAGATATATTTATTTATTAAAATGCCAACCACATTTTATTACTATCTCTCTTCTCTCTATATATATATATAAAATATATATTATATATATATATTATATATATATTATATATATATATAAAATACATGGTACAACAAGGCTCTCTCATGTTCCTTCAATTTTTCATTTTCAAGTTTGTCTATTTTTGAATATTTTATCTTTAAAATTGGATCAAATTCCACAAGAAATCCTATTTTATTTATATATTAACAAGAGGGAAAATATCATCCTTGATTTGATTTTTTTCTCTTATAATAAATAGATGGCTACATTTATTTTCATCTTCTTTTAGGTATTTTACTGTTTATATACTCTACATATTAGACATATACCCACCTGTCTTACAATGTGGATACTTACTGCAAGTACAATTTCTCTTTCAATTATATTTCATAAAGAATTTTTAATGGTGTATAGGCCTGTTTGGAGTTCCTTCATACCTTCTTTTCCTGTGTCCTCCAAGCACTATATTTGATTTCTAACATGAATTATATTGATTAATCTTCTTTTGAACTAGCAACAATTCTAGCCCCAGCCCTTGTGAAACATGGGGAAATAGAGGCTCACAAAAATTAAATAATGTTCTTCAACTAGTAAGGAGAGAGGTTAAAGTTTGACCATAGACAGCCAGTCTAATCCCAGATCTGCCCTCCCAAGAGGGCAGCATTGCTGGTACCAGTTTCCAGTGATGAAATAAGTAAGTGAAGCTACTTTTAAAATAAGGCATTAGTTACCTTTTATCTTTTACTGTTTATTCACTACATACTGAGAAAGACAGAAGCTGTCCCTGTCAGTCAGGCCCCCAGGGCTGGGCCCTGGTGTTCTCCTATTGGAAATAATTTTACACAATATCAACATCAAATGAGGTTGCTCTGTGACTGTGATGGATCATGATAAAAAATAAGAATACTCTATAACATGCCTGCATGAAGGCAAATAATACATGAAACTTTAAAGAAAAATATATAAACCTTTCTTAGCTAAAACAGTAGTCAAATACCCCAAAATTCTGGCTCATATGAATGAAAGCTGTATCTTTATCAATTATAAAACTAATCTCACTCTGTCTTCCCCCTCCTTTTAGGTAAGATTGATTTAAATACTGAAACAGAATTACCCCTGCTTCCTGAGCAAAGCCCTGATGTCTCAAACCCTCCCCCACCAAATCACCCAACAAAAGGCCAACTCTTTCTTTAGTCATTTCTTACACTTTCTTACTACAGTGGCCATGACATCTTCTTACTAAGGTGGTCTATGGTGTGGCTAAGGTGTTTAGAATTTATTTTATGAGCAATGAGAAGAATTGAGGCTTTTAGAGGAGGGTAGCAACATGACCAAAGCTGTGCTTTAGAAAACAAAATCTGACAAAACATTTAAGACAATCAAGAGAAGAGGAGAATGTTGGCAAAGACGGTTATGAAGCCATTGCCGTCATTCAGAGGATGGCAAAGAAACAGAAACCATAATGCAAATGGCATGTGAAGGTGGTGGCAGCAGGAATGAAAATGAGTTAACATCCACTAAGACACCTGTAGAAAGAATGAAGAGTGGGTAAAAATTTCAATATGATCTTAACTGTCAACATGATTTAACATTCAGTAGGCAGAGACTCTCTCAGATCCAAGTTCTCATAAAATGTTCAGTCTTATACTGAGCAAAATAGATACAGGATTTTTGTATCTTTAAGTTCACTTCATTAGCATAAGATAGAAAGTTATGAAAAGGATGACTTTTGATTCACCTTACTTGGATTATAAAATGTGAGTTAGATTTAAGCCTACCATATGGATAAGGGATCAATTTAGCCCTTAAGTGTCTTCCAGAAGCTCCTGTGAAGGGCATTAGAAGTTTTGTGAGCATATTAGAAGGCAAACTTGAGGCCTAAGTACGTATATTAAGCATACCTGTCTAGATGCTCAGCTACAAGCAACTAAAATAGATAAAGATGTGCCTCCTAGGAACTAGTCACACTATTATTCAAATGGAAATAAAGGAGATGCATGGTTCCAGTGGCAGAAATGAAGAAAATTTCCCAACATTACAATCGACAGCCTGAGCACGAGGTGGAATTTGACAATTTAGAAATAGGAATGTCCTATTTTGAAAAGAGCTCAATCCTAAGAGCTCTTCAAACTGGGATTTTAAGAACTGAGCCCTGGGGGACTTCCAGTCAAGACAGAGGCATATGAAGACATGCTTCACCTCCTTCCACAACCATAAGAAGGATCACAACTAACCTCAAAAAACAAACAAACAAACAACTAAAAGAAAACCACCCAGAGCTGCCAGAAAATCAAACTTTATGGAAACCTCACAACCAAGCATTTAAAGAAGAAACATTCATCCAGACAAGAGGGAGGGGCAGAGATGGGAAGCCAGGATAGAGAGGACATGGTGTGGTAGCAGCAAGGCAGGAACAGTGAGGCTGTCAGCAGAACGGGCAGTCTCACATTCACATGTGGTAGATAAAAGTGGGAGAGATACCTTGGGAGTGAACAATCCGAGCCCCAGACCCAGGGTTCCAGTGCCAAGAAATAAAGCCTCATAACTTCTGGCTGTAAAAGCCCATGGGGATTGGGATGGCAGAAGAAACTGCCAGTCTCTCAGGAGAGGGTACTTAAAGGGTCAACATGGTCCTAAATTAAACGTAAACCCACCCACTCTGGGAACCACCACTGGGGCAGCAGCTAGAGGACAGCCAGTTGCATATGGGAAGGGGGTGAAGTGACTGGAAATGGGATGAGTGCCAAGCAAGCTTCAGTGACATTTCCCCCTCTCTAACCCCTTCCCCACATACAGAGCCACAAAGCAGTGAAGCAGGTTTCCCCACCCTGGCAAATACCTAAATTTCTGCCCCATACAACTTAACAGTTGCACTAAGACAAGGAGTGAAAGCAGCTCCACCTAATACACAGAAGCAAACACAGGAAGGCTGCCAAATCAAGGAGAAAAAGAAATATGGCCCAAATGAGAGAACAACAAAACTCCAAGAAAAGGACTAAGCAAAACTGATATAGCCAACCTATCAGATGCAGAGTTCAAAACACTGGTGATAAGGATGCACAGAGAACTCACTACATAAGGCAAAAGAATAAAGGAAGAAATGAAGGCCACACTAAGTGAAATAAAGAAGAATCCACAGGGAACCAATAGTGAAGGGAAGGCAGCCAGGGCTCAAATCAATGATTCAGAACATAAGGAAGAAATAAACAATCAACTAGAACAGAATGTAGAAACAGAAATTCAAAAAATTAGGAGAGAATAAGAAGAATCTGGGACATCTCCAAAAGTGCCAACATCCAAGTCATAGGGCGGCCAGAAGAAAAGGAGAAAGAGCAAGAAATTGAAAATTTATTTTAAAAAATAACAAAAGAAAACTTCCCCCATCTGGTGAAGGAAATGGACATACAAATTTAGGAAGCACAGAGTCCCAAACAAGTTGGACCCAAAGAGGACCACACCAAGATGCATCATAATTAAAATGCCAAAGGTTAAAGATAAAGAGAAAACCTTAAAAGCAGCAAGAGAAAAGCAGAGAGTTACCTACAAAGGAGTCCCCATAAGACTGTCATATGACTCTCAAAAGAAACTTTGCAGTAAGAAAGGGAGGGAAAGAAGCATTCAAAGTGATGAAAAGCAAGGACCTACATCCAAGATTACTCTATCCAGCAAAGTTATCATTTAGAATGGAAGGGCAGATAAAACACTTCCCAGGTAAGGTAAGCTAAAGGAGTTCATCATTACAAAGTCCTTATTACATGAAATGTTAAAGGGACTCATCTAAGAAAAAGAAGATCAAAACTATGAACAGTAAAAAGTCAACAAACACAACTATCAACAAATGAACAATAAAAAAAAACCCAAGTAAGCAAACAGCTAGAACAGGAACAGCATCACAGAAATGGAGATCACATGGAGGGTTAGCCACAGGAGGGGGAAGGTGGAGAAAGAGGGGAAAGGTACAGGGAATAAGAAGCATAAATGGTAGGTACAAAATAGACGGGGGGGGGGGAGGTTAAGAATAATATAGGAAATGGAGAAGCCAAAGAACTTACATGTATGACCTATGGACATGAACTAAGGTGGTGGGAGGCAGGTAGAGGGGAATAAAGGGGAGACAAAAATGGGGTAACTGTAATAGCATAATCAATAAAATATTCTTTTAAATGGTTATTAAATATGAATTGACATTTTAAATGTTCAAAAGCTACCCAATTCTCTTCTCTTCAGTAAATCCTTAATAAAACATTGTTTTTCCTGACACCCACATACAAAATGCATCTGACTACCCCCCATGCATCCTACCCAGGCCCCCCACCACCACGGTTGGTTAAATAGGCTCAAAATTTAAACCTGTCTCTACCATCAAAAGAGAACAAAATGATTGGAACAATGACTGTAGCCCTCAAAATAAATTACCACTTAAATTTTTAAATGCTGATAATTTATTCAATGTTTTAAATAAAATAAATCACAACATCCTCCCTTTGACATTAAAAAACACAACAAAGGGTTTATTATCTTTTATTTCAAACATGCATATCTACCAGTAATATTAATAGAAAATGTCATTCTGAAAAATATCGCATTTGACTTTTTACAAGTAGGAAAAACTTACGGAGAGTAAAAATAACAGTGAAAACTACACCAAGGTTAGATGTCAACTTCTACCTTTCACTTTCATGCTCAAGAATCCTAGAACAAACACTGAATTGTGAAATTTGAGTCTGTCCCAGCCAGAGTAGCAGACTTAATGCCCCATTAATCTGGTCTGCTCTCAGCTGCCAATTGAAATAGTCAGTCATTCGATTTTTAAGGAAAAGGCAGTACTGCAGAAGCGTATTCCAGAGGTCTTCTCATAAAAACCATCCTGGGTGCTCCATCTGCACGTGCAATCTGCTGGGGTATTTTCAGCCAGCTTGCCTGGGTGGATTAATGCGTACAATTAGGGAACAACCTCACAGGCATTCAATGAACTGCCTTCATTATTACACTCAGGAGAGTCCCTTTGGATGTCAATAAAAGCCTAGTTTTCTGCCTGTTAGCCAAATAATTGACAACACTAAAAATAATCAGAAGCAAATGAACAAAGTCAGGAATGAGGTGCTCAGAGCGAGCACATTAAGATTCTCATGGCGGTGCCCAGGATGGTATCATGAGCATTTTCTCTAGCAGCTTGGATTTACAGTCTGCTCAATCCATGGTTACCCTTCTTTACAGAAAGAAAAAAAACTTTCCTGGTCTATTATTTGAACCATGTGTCACAGCAACAGCATGCTGAATCTGGCAAGGACATGAGGTATTGACTAGTTAAAATTTTATTTATTTTTTAATATATTTTATTGATTATGCTATTACAGTCACCCCATTTCCCCCCTTCATTCCCCTCCACCCTGCACATCCCCTCCCACCCACACTCCTCCCCTTTAGTTCATGTCCCTGAGTCATAAGTTCTTTAGCTTCTACATTTCCCACACTACTCTTGCCCTCCCCCTGTCTATTTTCTCCCCACTGTCTATGCTACTTAT
>PVKM010023368.1:0-21205 GCA_004027735.1 Carollia perspicillata | reverse complement strand
TTCAGCAGTTTTTGACCAAAAATGGAAATACTCCTTTGTCCCACCCTCCCTATTCACCAAATCTCTCCCTGAGTGACTTTATTTTGTTTGTTTCCCCTGATGAAATATGTCCTCACAGGGAAATGTTTTGCCCATGTGAAAAAGGTAAAACAAAAAACAACAGAAGCACTAAAAGGCATCAAAAATGATAAGTTTGAAAGCTATTTTGAGCAGTAGAAAAGTCTCCATAGGCATATTCCATCAAATGGATATTATTTAGAAGGCAACTGAAGTTTAAACATGCAAGAATAAAGACATGTGACTTTGTTAAGAATGACAACCTACAACTTGGTAATAATACTATCATGGTACCAATAAAAGATTAAAGTACACAGTGCTTTAGTATAAAAATATTGTTGTTTTTCAATAAACTCTGTGAAATTTCTGTTTGACAGAGGAAGATCCTGAGGTTCAAAGAGATGAAATAAGTATTACTATGTGGCAGGTTGATTTTTCAGCCTGGTTCATCTAATGTCAGATTCTCATTATTCAACACCGTGACTGCCTAGAAATAGATTTGTAATTAAGTAACTTCTATAACTGCAAATAATTATCTATCAGCTGCCTGTCAAATCTTAGATTTTGCATTTGTTGAACTTCTATGCTCGAGTGGGAGAGCAAGGGTGACTAAAGGTGACATGTGTGTGCTGTGCAAATTAAAAGGCCCAGAAGAATCTTGCTGACAAAAAGTCAATAAGAATGAAATGGGACTGATTCCGAAAAATAAAAGAATTATTTTCAACAAAGCTTGAAAAAATAATAAACCACCCTGAAGGATGTTGTTTGATCTTTAAAACTAAAGTTCTCCATTGTGAAAACTATTTTTAGAATGCAATTAGCATGTCATCAGAACCTTTAGATTATGCACAAGAATTCATTGTAGACTATACACAGAACATACAAGAGAAATTTGGATATTTTTTCTTTCGATAAAAATATAGATCATCTGTTTGATTAAAAGTTTTAAGCAAAAAAAAATCTATGGCAAACAAATAGAATCCATCCTGGATGGTTTCCATCAGTACAATAATGTAGTATTTAAGTATATGCTGAATGAAGAATGTTTATTGGAAATTATGACCAGAATACACATTAATCTTAATGTATTGATACATTTATTTTAATTTTTTTCTTTTAACACTGAAATTTTAATAAAAATTTCCACATCTAGAAAAAAATTATGGTAGTTCTATCAAATAAAGAAAAAAGAAAGAAATGGGACAAAATGCATTAGCATTTTTCTTTCAGGGAGGAGTTATATCATATACTACAAATGTATTTACCCATGATCAGATAGTCTTTTTGTCATTTATAATACATTGCTTTTTTCTTTCCTTCAGTTTTTGTTTTGTAAGTATATTTTGTTGATTGTTGCTATTAGTTTTCCCCATTTGTCCTCAGTTTATTCCCCCTCTGGCCTGCATCCCCCAACCCTCCAGCATTCCCCCACTTAGTTCATGTCCATGAGTTGTACATATAAGTTTATTGACTTCCCTGTTTCCTATACCATTCTTTACCTCTCCCTCTCAATTTTATGCCTACCGATTATGTTTCTCATTCCCCATAGCTTCCCCCACATTCTTCCCCCTCTCCACTGAAAATCCTCCATGTGATGTCCATTTCTGTGATTCTGTTCCTGTTCTAGTTATTTGCTTAGTTTTTGTTTTTTGTTTTTTTTAGGTTCAATTGTTGATAATTGTGAGTTTCTTGTCATTTTACTGTTAATAGATTTTTTATCTTTTTCTATTTCTTACACAAGTCCTTTTGACATTTCATATAATAACAGCTTGGAAATGATAAACTCTTTTAACTTGACCTTATCTGGGAAGCACTTTATCTGCCCTTCCATTCTAAATCATAGCATTTTTCACATTAAGCCAGCATTTATTGAACATCTATTAGTGAACAATAATTAGTAAAATGAAAGAGAGGAAAAATAGGAAAAGAAGAGAGGGTTTTCAGGCCCTCAAAAATATAATGTGCTAGAAGAGCAGAAAAAAGACACATGAATAAATAATAGATAATTCGAAAGAAAACAGTCCACAAATATTATTTTTGAAGTGTAGTAGTAGTTTAAATGAGAACAAGCCTGGCTGTGCAGGGTAATCACCCAGAAAATGACATTTGAACTAAGTCTTCACCAGTGAATATAAGTTACCAAGGGGGAATAAGGTTAGCGAAATCACAGGCAGGAAGACCATATGCAAAAGCAGCAGGCAGATTCAGAGAAGGAGAAGGAAATTAGTGCTGTTATGCATACATGCATACCATGAGAGGTTGGAGTTAGGGAGAATGGAAGTAGGCAAAGGTGGAAAGAAACGTCTAGATGATGAGTCTCAGATAGAATCGCATACTCCCCCCAGCTGAATATCAATGGGAGTTTTCAAAATAAAGAAACTAGCAGATCAACACTGTGTTTTAGGAAGATCACTCTAATGACAGTGTGGACGGAGAGACTGAGGCAAAGACAAAATTCCAAATCTCTTTTCTGTTCCTACAAGGGTTGGAAACCAAACTCACAGTGGCCTAGAACTGGACATGACATTAAGATTTATTCTAAAGGAGAATAGAGTTGGTGTGTGGATATGGCATATGAGGAATAGAGGAGGACCTAGGGTAATGGCAAGCTTTTAAATTTAGATGATTCTGTGGTACCGTTATAAACAACAGGAAATATGGAATGCCACAGAAACATGTTAACCTGGTAATGAGTTCCATCAAGGCATGTTGAGTTTAAGATACCCTTGGAATAGGCAGAGGAATACATGAAGAAAGACAGATAGGAATATGGGAGTGTAGAGCTATGTACTCCAGGGCATCGTATGTGAACAGAATTGATGGCAGTCTATGGACCAACCAGGGTGAGCACCCAGAAAAATGACTACAAAATCAAGGGGCACCTGGATTTTTAAGGCATATATAAAGAAAAGCCAGTGAGAAAAACAAAAAGAACCTCAGCAGGAAAAGAGAAGTTCAGTCAGAAATCAATGAAGATTGCCCCTTGTTACAAAACAATGAAGAAGATAAGGACTGAAGAGCATCCAATTAATTTACATTCAAAAAATGCAGTAGATGGAAATTAAGGGGTAGGAAAAGTTGCTTACAATTAATATATGCCACTGAAAAAGACACTGAAACAGATTAGGTAATTAGCATATATTTTTACTCTATTGCCCTTAAGAATATTAATTTATTCTTAAGTCAAGCAAGGTTTCATGAGTCATAAAAGATTATAATCCAAGTGAAATCTTCTGTCATCAGTTATGTATATGGATCTAGAGTAGCCCTGAAAACATGGACAGGACTTAGAACCTCTCCTTATACACAAAAATAAATTTTTCCCACATTATTTCTTTTACATTCATTGATTTTTCAGCATGGTTTCTGATGAGTGGAGTAAATAAGAACTATAGTTTTGTCTTCAATTTTTGTGTTGATCCCTGAGCTCTTTTCTCCCTAATCCTCACATGATATTTTGAGTCATTTTCCAATAGAAGTGATATTGCTTATTTTAAAATCAATTTTAAAAACTTTTACCCAAATCAATAGAGTATGTCATTTCTTCCTTAATGATACAAACTATATTAATGCTAATCCTAACTTAAATTTTATAAAATATCATAAATTACAAAACCTCTTCATGAAATACTTCATCTGATATCTTCAACAAGTTAAGAAAACAAATAAAGCAAGTATATTTATCTTGCAGGTAATAAATTTGACTTAAATGTTTAAGTTACTTGTCAAAAATCACATGGTTAAGTAGAATCTGGACATTTATTTGTTCAATCACTCTGTCCCATAAGTATCTTTAGCCCAGAAAATAAAACTCCTCAGCAAATGATAGCTCTTGATTTAATTATAAAATAATAATTTTATATTTTGAAAGAGAAAATATATTGACTGTTTTTCTCTTTAATAGTCAATATACTAAAACTATGTTTAATAAGCTGGTAGGTATGTAAAAGTACAAAACTTCTTTATATAAGAACATGTATTTTATTGTGTGAAACTCCATGGCACAGGAAGTAAGAGTGTTTACCCTGGTGATACACTGATGAGGTTCAAATTGTAGCTGTGCCACTTATTAAATGCATAACTTTAGACATGTTGCTTAATCCCTCTGTTCCTGAGTTTTCTCATTTGTAAGATATGATGATGACAGTAAGATTACCCACATCATAAGTTCCATGTACGAGTTATTGAATCTGAGGCAGTATGTGGGCGTTACCTATTGCAGTTGCCATTTTGTAATGTAGTCATACCTTTCCTAACAAAACGAACAAATTAACAAGGAGAACAATTGTTGCCTTCATGGCAATTGATGACTCTAGTAGGGCTGTAAACCTCTACTAAAGAAATGAAAAAATCAGGAAAACAAGTTCCTACCATCATAACCAACTTATTTGGAAGGATTTGAAAGCATATGTCTATGAATGACTTGGAGATATAAACCTAAATCTTTAATTTTTGTTTCTGTTCTTACAAATTGAATACATTTTTAAAGGCAAATGTAATTTTACATGAGCAAAGGGCATGAATAAACATTATACAGGATAAAAAGAAAAAAATACAAACAGCTAATGAAATAATGTTGAACCTCAACTAAATTTTTGGGACTGTGGAACCCAGGCTGGCCTTGGTTGAAGGATCACATGGGCCCTTCCATTGAGAGTGTTGCTTTTAATATGATTCTGCTTCCAACAGTGCCATTCATCATGTCTCTCATTTTAATATCGTGAACCCTTGGGAAATCTCTGATCCTGTCTCTGTTAGATGCCTACCATTAGCAACCAAGCTATGTCTGAGAGGTAAGGTGATGCCGACATTTTTAGGAGGCTGGAAACCCCCTATAAGTATGGTGAGCAGTTATGTATGAATGTAGAGTGCTAAACAGATACCTCTCCCCCCCAAAATCCACTATAATATGCTACACAAATACTTGAGCCCATCTGATTACTTTAATAGAATAGACTAGTAGCATAAAATTACTTGTTCATAGAATATTCTGCCTTGACTGGTGTAGCTCAGTGGATTGAGCACAGGCCTGCTAACCAAAGGGTCACTGATTCAATTCCCAGTCAGGGCACATACCTGGATTGTGGGCCTGGTCCCCAGTAGGGGCATGCAAGAGGCAATCAAACATTAATGTTTCTCTCCCTCTGTTTCTCCTTCCCTTCTCCTCTCTAAAATAAATAAAATTTAAACAAAAAATAATATTCTTATTCTCTTTCAAAGTATTTCCAATTTGCTTTGCAGAAGTCTGATTCTGTCAGCACTTTCCCACCCCCAAGTCACAACACTGACTGAGGTTGTCTCTTTCATCATACCCTGGCCAATAATAAATATTATAATTCAGGAAAAGAAGCAATTTCAATTTGACAGGTTAAAAACGATAGCAATTATTTTAACTTTAACTTTATGAGTGTTAGATACCCCATGATCTTCCAATAAATTCTTATACTGCTCTCCCTCCCACTTTGGCCTTCGGCAAGCTCAACTTGGTTTCTTATATGCAAACAAAATTTGAAAAGTAAGGTTAAAAAATGTAAAGATGTCAATCTTGGTGTTATTTTAACTAATGAAAATTTGGAAACAAAGGTATGCATGCATACCAAGAAACAATATATTTTTAAAAACATTTGTAGTAATATTTAAAGGTATGATATAGGCTCATGGTGTCATCCTACCTCAATAAAGACAGAGCTTTATGTGTTCTCTTTCTCTCCCTCTCTCTCTTCCTGCAAACCTTCCTGTATGACACATGAATGTGGTCTATATCCTCCAGAATCTGTGAATAATAATCTTTTTCTTCTAAACCCCCTGAAGTTTGTTGCTGAGGTGTGTCTTGCAATCATAGTAATAACTGCTCCAGTCACAACATTGACCTGGGTTCCCACAAGTCCTAAGGCCTCAGGTGAGTGCCCCAGGCCACCCTAGGTAAAAGCATCACTCTCTATAAGATGAGACCTATAGAAAACATGCCAATACTTTAGAACAACAGAAATTTAGAGGGAAGAATAAAACAGACAACAGAACTTCAATAGCCTATAATAAACTTTGGACAAAATTTCTCTGAGATAAAGAATGTACTGGTCTTCAGACTGGCTGGCTCACTAACATCTAGGCTGTACTAAGGAGAAAAAGTAACCTCCTAGGCATATAGTAGCAACAGTCCCAAATTCTAAGGGGAAGGAGAAAAAACTTACTAGCTGCCAAGAAGAAACACAAGATGCATATGATTAAATAATATATTTATATTATATACATTTTATAATATATTAAAATGTTATATACTATATACTTTATATTACATTATATTATATATATGAATGATTACAGCTATTTAATCTTGCACTTTGGAGGACATCAGATGAAAGAATAGCAACTACAGAAACTGCCAGTAGAAAAGACTACAAGTAACACTAACATATAAATTCTTTGAGGTGAAAGTAAAATCTTTGAGGATATGTAGGAATTCAGAGTACATACCTACAAACTCCATATGAAGAAAATTCAGGCAAAAAAAATCTAACCAATTAAAAAATATCCTAGTTAGAGACACCAATTGAAACATAAAGGAATCACAGTGAGCAAAGAACTTAGACATTGATAATTATACATATATTACATACAAGATTATGTATATGCATGTTTTACATCAAATAGTAAATCTAAATGTATAAAGTTAGACTGAAAAGTTATAATACAAATACTAATTAAGTACTCTGAATGATAAAGAATATACACTAAATAAAGAGCACTTATCTCTCTCAGGCACATTACAGCAATTACAGATGATGAGGAAGAGAGAAAGTAAAAGTTTGTTATATAGTTTAGTGTGTTAGCATGGTTTGAGAAAGACAGGAAAATAAAACATGTGGAAACCAAGTGTTATGATTTGAATTGTGTGTTCCCAAACTTCATGTGTTGAAGTTCTAACTCCCACTTGGAACTTTTTTCAGAAACAGTGTTGTTGCAGATGTAACTAGCTAAGATGAGGTAATACTTATAGGGTGGGCCCCTAATCCAAAATATCTAATGTCTTATAAAAAGGAAACACTGACAGGGACATGTGAACAGAGGAGGACAACATGAAGAGCAAGGCAGAGAGTGAAGCAAGGAATGCCAAGGATTCCAGCCACCACTAGAAGCTAAGCCTGAGGAATGGAGGAGATTCTCCCTCACAATCTCAAAAGGAACCAACTCTGCCAACATTTTGATTTCATATTACTGGCCTCCAAAACTGTAAGATAATAAATCTCTGTTTTTTTGGGGCACCTAGTTTGTGATACTTTATGACAGCAGGCCTAGCATACTAGTTACACCCAGTAAAACTCCATGGAGGAACAAGTTGGTATCATGTTTTCGACTACTAGCAGAAATACGTGTTTCTGAATTACATATATAATCACAGAGAGAGAGAGAAAGGAAGGAGTAAAGATTAATGAAATGGAAAGAGAAAAAGAAGCAAAATCAAAAGGAAAGAAAAATGGTAGCTTGATCAATAAGAAATAAGAAGAAAAAAACAAAAATACTTAATAAGTTCAAGCATATCATTCACTTTACTAAGTGTGAACAGAATGAACTTCTTTCATAAAAGATAAAAATCTATTTAACTTCTCCAAAAATAGACATGCTTTACTTGCAAAAACACATTTTCATAGGCATTAAAAGTACATAGCATTACAAGATTCTCGTCATTTTCTTGAGCTCATGGAAGACTACATTCCCAGTGAGTGACAGAGTGGGTCTAGCCAAAGGGCTGTGAGCCAACCAAGATAGCAGGGGAACATGGACCCAGCTTTCCCTTCTCCTGCCACAGTGAATGCTGACATCTCAAGCTTAGAGGGCAGGACCCCAAGATAGAAGCAGCCCAGATTATTGAAGTGACAGGAGGGCGACTGTGTTGGAAAGTCCAAAAAATTAAAAACTGAATTGGACTGAATAAGAGCCTAAACACACTTTGTTTATTTCTTAAGCCCTCAAAATGTCAGGGCTAATTTGTTACTGAAATATAGTTTTCTTTATCTTGACCGATACAAATATAATTCACCAATTTAAAAATAAAAGAATAGACAAAGAGATACTGGGTAAATGCAAATAAAAGAAAGCAAGAATGGATATGTGATGAGGTGGATTATAAGGCTAAAATTACCCAGAAGGAAAAAGAGTGGTATTGTGTAATAATAAAAATCACGATTTGTGATGAAAATATAAGCAGCCTTAAACACACATTCACACATACACACCAATACATTGATAGTATGTGTCAACAATATGGTAGTTTAAAGGTATAGAACAAAAATTATTCAGAGTACAATTAAAGTGTTGAATAAAGTAAATATGAAACTTTAGAATATCTCAGAACATCTAAGAGACAAAATGTAAGTAAAGTCATAGAAGAATTAAATCGTAATTGATTTAATAGATATATCCCTTGACAGACAATATACATTTCCTTTGGTCACAATATAAAGCTTAACATACTTTAAAAGATTACTTTCTCTTTTAATAATTAATTAAAAATTGAAACAAATAAGCTTGTATTTAAAATTAGAGTAAGAATTTGTTAAAATAACTCCGCTGAAAAACAGATATACCATAGCTCTTCAAAAGCTTTTATCTCATCATGAATATCAAGAGAATGTTAGTCCATGGAGTGAAAATAAGTATCATTGCTTAAATACAGCCCATCTTCAAATTATCCTCAATGTTTAAAAAGCATCTAAGATAGATGACTGCTTCTATTTCTTTCAAAATGGGAGAAAAATGAACTTTTCTACAGAGCTTTGTAATAGCCTACCTCTGAGGAAAGAGAATTTATATATAGACAACCCAAGATTCTTTAGCTCAAAAAAAAATCTCAAACCAAGTTACATTCTAGGCATAAAATATCCCATCCATACATCACTGTACTGTGTCCATGGGAGAAGATGACCATGCATCCTGGTTTGTCCTGGGATAATTATTAGTAGCACTCCTTTTCACTTTCAAAATTTCCTCCATTTGGTCAATAATTTTATAGTAACCCCACCAGGTTTATAGGCCATTGCTTAAGAGTTCAGTGGTCTCTGGGTCTTTTCTATACAAAGATTTGTGAGGATACTGAGGCCATCTATGGGCCCCCTTTAAATGTCCTGAATGAAAGCACTTGTGTTTTTTATGACCCTGACCCAAATAAAACTATGTCTATCAAAAATACAGTAAGGAAATGCTGTACTCCCCTACAAAGAATTAGAGAATGATAATTATGTTTTAGAAAAAATGTAATATGTCGTTATTACATATATAAGCCATACTTTCCTAAACAAAAATGCATCCATTCAAAATCAATGATGTATAAACTGGAACATAGTTCATTGTGGGGGGGGCTCCACCCGCAGGGCCCCCCATCCACCATGGATGAACATAATGCTACCAAGACATGATTTGCTTGGAGAGGAAAGGTGGCTAGCTTCTCTCATGGGAGAAGGGCCCAGAGCCTCTTCCTCAGTGGCTTTTTATTAGATTCGTAACACACAGGGATACAGGTAAACCTCATCAATCAATGTCAGTCAGCAAGGATCAAACAACAGATTACATATCAAAGAAATCTGAGGGCTTAATCTGAGTCAGTGTCTGTCAGGTAAGGGGGTTGTAAAAAACTTTAGGAGACATATTCATTTCCTGCCTGGAACCTTATCATATGAATGAGAGCACTCAAAGCAGGCTTCACAGGACCTGACTAATTCTTTCTTATGCCTGATTACCCCAGAAACCACTCTAGCCTGCAGAGGGCTGTACTCCCTCCCTGCATCCAGATTCAGGCTTAAGAGGATTAGAGCCAGGAAGCTCTTCTCCCAGAGCTTCTCCCAGTTGGAAAGGGGGCTGGAGCTATGTCAAAATAGCTGGGGGGATGAGGGGTTTTTGCCCTATTTCGTACCCCCCAAGTCCTACCCTTATGGCCTCCCAAGTGATTGTGTCTGCTTGGGTTGCCCCTTCTCTGAGGGGTCGTACCCATAGACTCTGACTAACCAACCAAGCATTGGGGGCAGAGATGGCAGAAGCAGCGCTCTTGCCAGGGAGATAAGCTTTGTTTTCTCAGTGGCTCACAGTTTGGAGGTTGTTCACTTACTCATCCTTAGCCACAGGAGGTGGTTACAACTTCTGAAACCAGGCAGAGCAGTTCCCAACAGTTCATTGTGATTAAAAAGGATCAATATTAATTTGGCCATTTATGTATAATATATTTAAAGAATTATAGATATGTTGTGAATGCTATTGATAATATCTCAGGTAATATGGGAACTTTTTTATTCTGTTTTACCCCACACCATCATTTTTGGTACATATTATTGACTTCTACAATTTACTTCTATGAGTAAACTCCAACTGACAGATTTATATTATAACCATCCCTATGCTATCAAACTTCATATGCTAAAATAAAATAAATTCATTCATTATTCTACTTACAACACACAATCAACACAACACACACTTTGAATGAAACCCATACCTTTCAGTCTACTTCTTTTTAATATAAGAAACTATGACTTTATCCATGGACAAAACCAAAGTGGGGTAGGATCAAGGGTGGGAAGTGGGGATGGCTGGGGTAGGAGGAATGATAGGGGGAAAATGGAGACAACTGTACTTAAACAACAATTGAAAAGTGTGAAAAAAGAAAGAAAGAAAGAAACTGACTTCAGATGGGCCCTGGGCTGTACTTGAACATCAGATGTTCCTGTTGCTTAACATCCACTGCTTTCTGCTTTCCATTTGCTTTTGCATTTCTACTGCTAACAATGTCTGAACTTGTCTGTTCATTTTCAACACTTAGTGCAAGTATCTCTATTTATAATAAGATGGAAGCAATTCTTTTCCTTGTTGGTCATTAGACAGCCAATACTATTGGTATTGTAGATAGTCATCTGGTATTTCCTCATTCTTCTATATCAGCATCAAGTTGATTAGATTGCACCAGATACTTGTCAACTTGTACAGATAGATGAGTTTGGCTTGAATCTCTGTCAAATCAATGCTTTGTCACAAAATTTCACTTTATTTATTTGTCACAGAAATCTATATAGTATTATCCCTCAGAGTTTCAGTTAATTAGTCTATCATTGCTCCTTGTTTCCTTCTGGTGGTCCAATTGACCATCATTGTAATTCTAATAGCACTAGATATTATAAAAATAGATTCTTACCAGAAGAGTTATAGAGCTTTCAAGGAAAAGAAATTTTATCCATTTTTAAAATGTGTGGTTTCTAGAATTCCAAAGTAGAACTTTGAATTTTTCATGAAAAAAATGAGAAAATTTAATTAAGAAAAATCAAGTAATTTTTGTAATGATTAAGAAGTTACATACAAAATTAAATGTAATTTCAAGAATTATTGAACTCTAGATTACAAAAAATCAGTATGCTAGCAAATATAAAACTGATCATATTCAAAACATCCAGTACCAACATGTGAAGCATACTAAAATGAATGCATGAAAAAATGAACAAATACATACATACATACATACATATGTACATCTTTTCTGTGTTCTGTAACTGGCTAAAAACTTTTCATTCTAAATAAGAGATTAATTAATTCTCTAATTTGTGTGTTTTCAGAAAAATTTTTTTAATTTAAATATTTTATTGTTTATACTATCAGAGTTCTCCCAGTTTTTCCCCTTTGTGGAAAGAGTTTATATTAATTAACAAAAGTTGAAGAGGAAAATATTTTCTTTTTAAGTTATGTTATTACATACATAGTTTTATTGAACAAAAGATTTCCAGTTCCCCCTTTAAAATCAAAGTGAATAAATTTGCTGCATTAAAATACTGAAACACATGGTAAGAAGATATATATGAGGAAAAAAATTGTCATAGAAATTACTACCATAGATGTGGCTAATGAAATATTCTACTAGGCAAAATTTAAACCCCATTTTCTATAATGAAAGGGGAAACATTGAAGTTTATCTTCAGCATATTACTCAGGCAAAAATCAAATCCATGCTTTCATCTCTAGCTACATGGATACATCAGGATCAGTTCTGGTAACCTACAAACTGTGCATGACCAATGACAATGTGACTACACTGGGTTACCATTTTACACATTCAGTAACTAAACCACAAGCAGTACAAAGAACGATTTTCGATTTTTGTTACTATCTGAATAGTTTCATATACAGTGTGGGACAAAAGCAGGTTTACAGTTGTGATTAGGCGAAACACAATTTAGAACTTCCAGCCAAGATGGAGGCATAGGTAGATTCACTTTGCCTCCTCCCACAACCAAAAGAAGGACAACAATAAATTTAAACACAGAAGACAACCAGAAATAGATAATTGAACTGTAAGGAAGCCTGACAACCAAGAAGTTAGAGAGGAAATATTCATTCAGACCTGTAGGAGGGGTGGAGCTGGCAGCTGGGCAGAGAGGACTCATGTCAAGGTGGCTGTGGGAGGACCTGGGCAGGTAAGGCGGTGGCTGGTGGAGCGGGGCTCTCACATTTTCATACAGATAAATCAGGAGGTACAACTGGGAATCGAGACAGACAGCACAACCCAGGGTTCCAGTGCAGGGAAATAAAGCCTCAAAACCTCTGACTGAAAAAACTTCTGGGGTTTTAGGTGGCAGGAGAAACTCCCAACCATACAAGAGAGTTCATTGGAGAACCACAGAGCCCTAGAACACACACAACACTACCCACCCAGGATTCAGCACCAGAAGGGCCCAAGTTGCTTGTGAGTCACAGCAGAATGACTGAAAGCCAGCAGAGAGCCAAACAAGCAGCATTGTTACCTCCTGGAATCCTCCCCCACATACAGCACCACAATGCAAAGACTGGGGTGCCCTGCCCTGGTGAATACCTGGTGAATACTCTGCCCCTTACTACATAACAGGGATGCTGAGATGAAAAAAACAGTTCCAAATGAAAAAAGCAGATCAAAACTCCACAAAATGAACTAAGCAACAAGGAGATAGACAACCTACCTAATGCAATGTTCAAAACGCAGGCAATCAAGATGCTCACAGAATTGATTGAGCTTGGTCACAAAATGAAGGAAGAAATGTAGGCTACACAAAGTGAAATAAAGCAAAACATACAGGGAACCAACAGTGAAGGGAGGGTAAGTGAGATTCAAATCAATAATTTGGAACAAAAGGGAGAAATAAACATCCAACCAGAACAGAATGAAGAAACAAGAATTCAGAAAATTGTAGAGAAGCTTAGGAATCTCTGAGACAACCTTAAGTGTTCCAATGTCTGAATCATAGGGGTTCCAAAAGGAGAAGAGGAAGAGCAAGAAAATGAACATAAGTAAACAAATAAGGAAAGAAAACTTTGCCAATCTGGTGAATAAAATAGACTTTCAGGAAGTCCAGGAAGCCCAAAGAGTCCCACAGTAGTTGAACCCAAAGAGGAACATATCAAGACACATCATAATTAAGTTACACAAGATTAAAGATAAAGAGAGAATCTTGAAAGTAGCAAGAGGAAAGGAGAGAATTACCTACAAAGGAGTTCTCATAAGACAATCAGCTGATTTCTCAAAAGAAACCTTGAAGGCAAGAAGGAGCTAGAAAGAAGTATTCAAAGTCATGAGAGGCAAGCACTCACATCTAAGATTACTCTACACAGCAAAGCTATCACTTAGAATGGAAGGGCAGATAAAGTACTTCCCAGATACGCTCAAGTTAAAGGAGTTCAGCATCACCAAGCCCTTATTATATGAAATGTTAAAGGGACGCATCTAAGAAAAAGATGAAGATCAAAAATATGAACAGTAAAATGACAACAAACACAACTCTCAACAACCAAGCCTTAAAAAAAAAACTAAGCAAATAAATAAAACAGGAACAGAATCGCAGAAATGGAGATCACATGGAGGATTATCAGTGGGAAACTGAAGAGGGGAATAGGGGAAGAGATGCAGGGAATAACTGGCATAAATTGTAGGAAGAAAATAGACAGGGGGAGGTTAAGAATGCTATAAGAAATATAGAAGCCAAAGAACTTAACGTCTATGACTCATGGACATGAACTATGTGGGGGGTGGGGAGTGCGGGTAGGAGAGGGTGTGCAGGGCAGAGAGGAATAAAGAAAGGAAATGGGACAACTGTAATAGCATTTTCAGTAGAGTATATTTAAAAAAGAAATACAGTTTATTCTTATATTATTACTTATTAGTTCTTTTATTATTTTCTGTATTAGCAACTGTAAACCTACTTTTACCCCACCCTGTATAGGCATGATCTTCAAGATATCCTTTGTGCTGAATAAGATCTGTATGGAAAAAGTCCAACCATTCTTAATATGATAAGAATCATTTGTGAGACATCAATGTAACCTGGCAGCCAGGAGAGTGGACCGGAATGTGCATGTGTGTACAATGGTGACTTCACTGTACTAGTCAGTGGGGGCAGTAGACACTGTTGAGTGAGAATGTGTACTGTGTAACCATCACATTCAAAATGACTGAGAAAATACAGCAATGAAACTGTATCAGATCTTGTGTTAAGCTGGAATATTCCTCCGTGAAAACTATTTGGATAATTTAGAAGGCTGCAGCTACATGTAACTGGTGATTGGCAACTTTATCACAACAATGTGCCCGCTCATGCATCATGTCTCATGCAGAGTTTTTTGGCAAAACATCAAATCACCCAGGTGACTCAGGCCTCCTACACCCCATATATGGTTCCCTGTGACTTCTGGCTTTTTCCAAAACTGAAATCACCTTTGAAAGGGAAGAGATTTCAGACTATCAGTGAGATTCAGGAAAATACAACAGGGCAGCTGATGGCAATTGGGAGAACTGTATGAGGTCTCAATGTGCCTACTTTGAAGGGAATGGAGGTGTCATTGTCCTATGTACAGTGTTTCTTGTATATTATATCTTCTTCAATAAAGGTCTCTATATTTCATATTACATCACTGGGTACCTTCTGGACAAACCTCATATATAATTTATACATGTTGAAATTTTATCAACCAGCTGGAAATAATCGTGCAAATTTTGTTGCCAGAATAAAGTAGCATGATAATTGATGAGCACTTTGAAAGCTCTTCATTTTAAGTGAAACCATGTTTTTTTTTTTTTTGAAAAGTTAAAAGAGTAGTTAAGAATACAGTAAAGATATTAAGAGAATGAGTTCAATAACCCTAGGAAGAACATTATGTACTTTTGAGTCAAGAGCATTTATTAAAATTTAAATAATATAAAGCAGAATAACAAAGCCCAGGTCAAATGTGTCTAATTTTTGTAGAACTATTTCTGTATTAGCATTCATGGCATTAAAGCAAATAAACTTAGGAAACTTTATTACTATTTTTAGATATTTAATTTGTTTAATTCATAGGTTTTTCAAGATTCTGACTGCATATCTCCAGTGGCATCAGTAGAAATGGAGCATTTATTTATTCTACTAACATGTAGCAGAGGGCCTACAGGAACAAGCTAGAAGCTGCAGTACTGTAAAACTATTCATTCTAAACCATAATGTCAAATTATAAAAAATCGAACATTAAAATATAAAAATTAATATTACTATTTTTAATTTTGGTAAAATTTCAAACTATTTGTGTATCCCAGACATTCTGCAATGATGGCATTTGACTTCAACCTTGGTTTTTTTAAGCATATTATATTGATTATGCTGTGCGTGTCATGAGATGAAAAAAGATTGAAAATTGTTGCCTTAGCTCATTAATTTATAACATGATCTGTACCTGTAACCAAACCACTAGTAGTTAAAGTCTGGAAAATTAATATATTTCTTTTTAAAAATATTTTATTGATTATGCTATTAGAGTTGTCCCATTTTTCCCCCTTTATTCATCTTTGCCCTGCACCACACTCCCAGCAGCAGTCCTCCCCACCTTAGTTCTTGTCCACAAGTCATACATATAAGTTCTTTGGCTTCTGCATTATCTGTACCAGGGGTGTCAAACTCATTTTCATCAGGGACCACATCAGCCTCATGGTTGCCTTCAAAGGGCCAAATGTAATTTTAGGACTGTATAAATGTAACTACTCCCTAATAGTTAAGTAGAGTTCAGCACTGCCGCTGGGTAGAAACAAGGTGCTGGGCCAGATAAGACAAGGTGGAGGGCTGGATTTGTTTGTTTGTTGAGGCCTTATGTTTGCCACCTGTGATCTCTACTATTCTTAACCTCCCCCTGTCTGTTTTTTTCCTACCAATTATGCTTCTCACTCATTATACTTTTCCCCCACTCTCTCCCTTCCCACTTCCCTGTTGCTAACCCTCCATGTCATCTCCATTTCTGTGAGTCTGTTCCTGTTCTAGTTGTTTGCTTACTTTGTTTTCATTTTTGTTTCTTTTTAGGTTCAGTTGTTGATGGTTGTAACTGCCTTTTTTTTTTTTAGATTTAATTGCTGATATGTACTTATTGCCAGTTTCCTATTTATATGTTTTATCTTTTTTCTCTTCTTCTTAAAGAAGTCCCTTTAACATTTCATATAATACTGGTTTGGTGGTGACGAATTCCTTTAGCTTTTTCTTATTTCATAATTTCTTTTTTGTCCTTCAATTATAAATGAGAGATTTGCTGGGTAAAATATTCTTGGTTGTAGGTTTTTGCTTTTCAATTGTTTGAATATTTCTTGTCACTCTCTTCCAGCCTGCAAAGTTTCTGTTGAGAAATCATCTGACAGTCTTTCATAGTAGCTCCCTTCTAGGTAATTACATGATTTTCTCCTGCTTCTTTTAAGATTCTCTCTTTGTCTTTAATATTTTGCATTTTAATAATGATGTGTCTTGGCGTGGGCCTCTTTAGGTTCATCTTGTTTGGGACTCACTGCACTTTCTGGACTTGTATGTCTATTTCTTTCACTAGGTTAGGGAAGCTTTATGTCAATATTTTTTCTCATAGGTTTTCCATTCCTTGCTCTCTCTTTTCTCCTTCGGAATTCCAATAATGCAAATGTTGCACACTTGAAGTTGTTCCAGAGGCTTTTTTTGTACTACTCTCACTTTTTAGGGATTCTTTTTTATTTCTTGCTATTCTGATTGGGTGTTTTCTGTTTCACTTTCTTCCAAATCTCCAATTTGATACTCAGCTTCATCTACTCTGCTGTTGATTCCCTGTAATGTATTTTTTATTTCAGTTAACGTATTCTTTATTTCTGACTGACTCTTTTTATGTTATTTAGCTTCATTTTTTTAAAGACTTTATTTATTTATTTTTATAGAGGGGGGAAGGGATGGAGAAAGAGAGGGAGAGAAACATCAATGTGCAGTTGCCTCTCACAATCCCCACCAGAGACGTGGCCTGTAACCCAGGCATGTGCCCTGACTGGGAATCAAACTGTCAACCCTTTGGGTCACAGTCCATACTCAGTCCACTGAGCCACAGCAGCCAAGATTCTAGCTTCATTTTTGTGTTCCTTATCTCTTTGTCAAAGTGCTCACTAAGTTTATCTACTTTTCCTCTAAGTTCATTGAGAATCCTTATAACGAGTGTTTTGAACTCGCATCTAGTAGACTACTTGTCTCCATTTGTTTAGTTCCTTTTCTGAAGTTTTGTTCTGTTCTTTTATCTGGGACATGTTTCTTTGCCTCCTCATTTTAGCAGCCACTCTGTGTTTGCTTCTATGTATTAGATAGAAATGCTACATCTCTAGAACTCAGTGGAATGATCTTTTGCAGTAGATGTCTTTTAGGATCCAGTAGCATAGCTTCCCCATTTGCCCAAGCTGGGCACTTAGGTGCACCCACTCACCATGTGGGCCTGTTGTAGTTAAGCTTCCATCACTGTTGGTACATCAATGGGAGGTATTTACCACCAGGCTGACCAGGGGGCTTCACAGACTGGCTGCAACCATCATGGAGAAAAACTGTGGGGGGGCCCAGCCCCCTGGACCATGACTTACTTCAGCTGGGCTCTGGTGCCTGTTGAGTCTGCCTTTTGAGTGTGTCACCTGCAGAGGTAATTGGATGGATCTTCAATGTGGTCTGAAGCTATCCACCAATTGTGCTGTCTCTAGCACCTCCAGGGGTGCAGGCCAAGGTCAGCCACCTCCTATGTTCTGCCTGGTACCACCCTGCATGAACTATAAAGTGATCTGCAGATGGGTTGTTACTTATGCTGGGCTTGGAGTAGCCCAGGCGAGGTAAAGCTGTGAATCAAGACAGGCTGCCACTTGTGCCAGGTCTGGGATCAATTAATGAGAGGTACAGGGCACAGTGAAGCCAGATGCTATTTGTTTGAGAGATTTTAGGAAAATCTAAAGCATGAGCCATGACATGCCTTCATATGGGAAAGCCACTGGAAACAGCTTGGGTAGCTCCACAAGTTGAGTGGGGCAGGGTCTCAGAGAATCATCAGAGCAGGGCTAGCAACATTAGTCAGGTTGATGCAGTCTTAGATATGGTGCCCGCCTGCCAGATTTTTGTGTGGAAGGTTCTTCAAAGGATTAATGGCCTCTGCCATCTCTCCAGTCTGGGAGAAAGCTTCCCCTTGAGCTCTAGCCCTGATGCTGGATAATTCAGTTCCTCCCTATATGTCCTTGGTGCCTTTTGAGCTGCTGCCCCAGTGCTGGAGCTCAGCAGGAGGAGGAGAGAGGGAGAAAAGGTACAGAGAATAAGTAGCACAGATGGTAGGTAGAAAATAGGCAGGGGAAGGGCAAGAATAGTATGGGAAATGTAGAAGCTAAAGAACTTATGACATATGGATACGAACTAAAGGGAGTGAATGTGGGTGGGAGGGGGTGTGCAGGGTGAATGGGAGTGAAGGGGGGAAATGGAACAACTGTAATAACATAATCAATAATATATATATATTTAAAGTCCATGTATGGCCCTTTAGAGGAATTTCCTGGGACACCAGGAGGGCTCCATCTCACTCAGCCACAATCCCCCACTGGTTTTTACTGTCAGATGTTATGGGGACTCCTCTTTCTGACACTAGAACACTGGGCTGGTGGGCCTGGTGTGAGGTGGGGATACCTTGCTCCTCATGGGGGACCTCTGCAGCTGAGATATCTCTCCCAATTTTCAACTGCCACACGTGAATGTAAAACCCATTCCACATCTCTGCCCCTCCTACCAGTGTGAATGCGGCTCCTTTGTACCCTTACCTGTAGGACTTCTGGTCAGCCAGATTTCAGGTAGTTCTGAATGATGGTTGCTCTTTAGTTTAGCTGTAATATAATGTGGTTGTGGGAGAATGCAAATACCATGTTTACCTATGCAGCCACCTTGACCAAAAGCAAGACTCTTCATTTCTAACAAGTTCCCAGGAGATGCCAAGGCTTCTATTCAGGACCCACATAGAGGAGCAAGTCCTTAGAGGATGCCTCAGAATCTCAGCAGGCACATACCTACGCATGGGGTGAACACCTGCACGTTCTCAGCCAGGAATCCTGGAAATGAATTATGTCCACTCCACTAAAGTTTGTATTGGATTCTTAAACTAGAAAAGGGGAAATAGAGAGACTCAGGTATTAGAAGATAAAGTGAGGCATATTAAAAAGTCGAAGAGTTCACTTGAGCAGAAATTGATTCTAATTCAGCAGATTCCAGTCCAGCAGATAGAAAGGAGTTCTGAGGAGCTATGTGAAATGAAAGACTTTTACAGGCAAAGTTGATGCTACGCCAAAAAGTGGGTTGGTTATTGCAAATTACTTCCATTTAGGGAACGGCAGGGTCTCTGTCAGGCAGATGGCCTAACTAGTCCTGGAGATTCTGATTGGCTGGTTGAAGATTCCATTTCTAGGGGAGCCAAAACTATGATTAAGTCTCAGTGTGGTGACATCAGGCTTAACATAAGTGACTCCGTTTTGGGCCTGTTGTCTTATTTTTAATACAGGTTACCACTTGCACAGCTTACAAATATTCTACTCTGCAACTATAAAGGAGAAGTATCAGAGAGTTGGGCAATACACTGACAGGTTATATTAAAGACAAAAGTTTGTGTAATGACTAAAGTATCTTAAATTACATCGTAAGTGTAAAACTCTAAAAAACACAACATAGCCCTGGCTGGTGTGGTTCAGTGGATCGAGTGCTAACCTGTGAACCAAAGGTTTCCAGTTCAATTCCCAGTCAGGGCACATGCCTGGGTTGCAAGCCAGGTCCCCAGTTAGGGGCATGCAAGAGGCAACCACGCATCAATGTGTCTCTTCCTCTCTCTAAAAATAAATAAATAAAATCTTTTAAAAAAACACTACATAAATTTCTATTACAAAGAAAAAAGAAACAGCTGATAGAAAATCAAGAAATTTAAACCAAAAACTGTGAATGAATGTTCTAGAAATAATATAAGCAAAGAGAAAAGCAAGAATACACAGCATTAATTTAAATTTAAAGAGAAAAAGATAAAACAGCATAAAGTACTAGCAACAAGATGGGATTTTACAAACACTTTATATTGAGGAAAAATATAATTGAGAAAATATGGACCTACTAAACCAAGAGAGACATGAAATTTATTATAACTGGAAAATAGTTAGATATTAAAAAGCATTTTATATCAGTATTTAGGTTGAAAAATTGAAGAAACTAAATCTGTACAGTTAGAAAGTACTGAAAAACTAACACAAAAAATATTTAAAAATTCTGCAGACACATCAATCACCCAGCTATCACATATTACCAGGAGGATGACATGTAATCTAAGATAGAGGAAAATTTAATAATGTTTCCATGGAACTAAATTTTTATTGTTATAATCATTATTTAATATGTCTTAGCATCAATAATATATTAGGGCTGTACATAAGGTAGAAATAACCACTTCTGCATGAATTTATGATTCATGCTGAAAGACAAACACAAGGGAAAAATAAAATACATTCAGGGAAAGATCCAGAAATCATTTTCCCTACAAAATGTTAGACTATACTACATAAGGGTGATATTGTTCTATGTTTGTTGAAAAGTTGAACAGAAAATATGCTAACGAAGTATAATTTATGTCCCATTTAGTCTAGACCTGAAATATTTTCCTTCTACCAAGTAACCCAGGATACTGTAACATGGGGAAAACTACCCCCTATTAACCCAGAGGAGTAAATGAAGCACTTTGGGAGTGAACTACCTTTCAGATCACCAAGGCTCTATTGGCCTAATTACACCCCATTGTACTAAGTGGTAGTTTAACAGTAGGGTGGCTGGAAGGCAACTAGAGGGCACTTGACGCAACAGGAAGC
>PVKM010023367.1:6404-21303 GCA_004027735.1 Carollia perspicillata | reverse complement strand
AATTATTTTGGGATAATTATTTTTCCAACTCATCCCTTTCAATCATATGTATATATTTTTATATGTTGTTATATAGTTACATGTTTAATGATATGTATACTTAATAGTTTCCCAAGGGAATGATGTATTCCTTGTATTATGCTTATTTTCTTGGCACTTTGAATTTCAGAATTATTTGAAAGCCCTTCAGACTGTGTTTTATTTTTTAAATAATTCTTACTCTTTCCAAAGGAGATCTTATCTTAATATATTAGGTATTTCTTCCCTGAAGCATCTAAAGAGAGGTTCTGGCGTTTAGTAAAAAATGTGATTCAAGGAGCAATGGGAAGGTTCAAACCAATATCCCACTTATTTGAAGCACCAGTTAGATTTTACCATTGGCATCATTGCTAATATTTAAGATGAGATATCGACACAGACATTGATTCAGACACTTATTGAACTAGTGTCCTAATTTGAAAAATCAAATTAGGTATTTGATTTTTTTTTAAAGAAAATTCTTGTTAACAGATCCCTTCAATAATATGCTGATCTTAAGTGAGGGCATAAATATATATTATATTTAGGATGTGTAGTAGTTGGAACATTGGAGGCTCTGTATTACATTAGCATCCTTTTATTTTTTTAAGTCAGATAGTCTACTTCCTTTGACGTGATTGCTCTGATTAATATGTAAAATATGGAGGGAAATTAAAAGATTAAAATAATTTCATCTTTGAATTCAGTTGGTTATGTGTCATTTCTCATGTATACCTTAATAACTTCTGATGGCATTCTCAGCTAAAATCTTAATGGTTTTGCCTTTCATATTTTTCTTAAATCTGCTAGAAATTGTTCTATTTTAAAGGTATTTTTGGTTATGCTATTACAGTTGTCCCAACTTTTCTCCCATTGCCCCCTCTCTACCCAGTACCCACCATTCCCTCTGACAGTCACTCTCCTTAGTTCATGTCCATGGGTCATGCATACAAATTCTTTGGCTTCTCCATTTTCTGTACTTGCTCTTAACATCCCCCTGCCTATTCTGTAGCTACCAATTTCTACTTCTTAATCCCTTTACCTTTCTCCTATCCCCTAAACCCCCCTCCCCACTGGCCACCATCCCAAAGATCTCCATATATATGATTCTGTTTTTGTATTGCTTGTTTGCTTAGTTTGGTTTTTAGATTCAGTTGCTGATAGTTATGTATTTATTGACATTTTAATGTTCATAGTTTTGATCTTCTTTTTCTTAAAAAAGTCCCTTTAACATTTCATATAAAAATGGTTTGGTGATGATTACCTCCTTTAGCTTTACCTTGTCTGCGAAGCACTTTATCTGCCCTTCAATTCTAATAATAGCTTTGCCGGATAGAGTAATCTAGGTTGTAGGGTTTTGGTTTTCATCATTTTGAATACTTCTTGCCAGTCCCCTCTAGCCTGCAGAGTTTTTTTTTTGAGAAATCACCTAGAAGTCTTCTGGGAACTACCCTGTAGGTGACTCTTTGCTTTTCTCTTCCTGCTTTCAATCTTCTCTCTTTATCTTTAACCTTTGGCATTTTAATTATGATGTGTCTTGGTGTTGTCCTCTTTACATCCATCTTGTTTGGAACTCTATGCTTCCTGGACTTGCATGTCTATTTCACTAAATCAGGGAAGTTTTCTTTCACTGTCTTTTCATATAGATTTCCAGTTTCTTGCTCTTTCTCTTCTTCTGGCATCCCTATGAGACGAATGTTGGATCATTTGAAGTTGTCCCAGAGGCTGTTTATACTACCCTCAATTTTTTAAATTCTTTTTTCTTCTTCTTGTTCTGTATGGTGGTTTTTTGATACCTTATATTCCAATTCATTGATTTGATTCTTGGCTTCATCTACTCTACTGTTGTTTCCCTGTAAATTGTTTTTTATTTCAATTAGTGTATCCTTCGTTGCTGCCTGGGTCTTTTTTATGATGTTAAGGTCCTAAGTTCCTTGAGCATCCTTATAAACAATGTTTTGAACTTTGCATCTGATAGATTGCTTACCCATTTCGTTTAGCTCTTTTCTGGAGTTTTGATCTGTTCTTTCATTTGGGCTATGTTTCTTTGCTCATTTTGGCAGCCTTCCTGTGTTTGTTTCTATCTGTTAGGTAGAGCTTCTTTGATTCCCTGTCTTGGTAGTATGGCCTAATGTTGTAGGTGTCTCGTAGGGTCCAGGGGCACAGCCTCCCCTACACCTTGAGCAGTGTACTCAAGGTGAGCCCTTTGTATGGGCTGAGTATACCCTCCACCCTCCACTTGTAGTTGAGCCTTGGTTGCTATTGGCAGATCAATGCGAGGAATTTACCCAGGCCAGTCAGCAGCAAGGACTGCCTCTGACCACTGACCACCAACCTCTTCCCTCTGTGGAGGATCAGCTGTGCAGGGGTAGGGTGGTGGTGCTCTGATGTGGTCTGTAGCTATCCACTGGGTGTGCTGGCCCTGGGGTTTCCCAGATGGTGCCCACCAGAGTCAGCTCCAACCTGTGTTTTGTCTGGGGCACCCTGAGCAATCTGAGATGGCTACTATTTGTGCTGGGCTTGGAGATTCCCAGGCAAACAGGGGCAGTGGCCTTTGCTCTCCCAGATGCCAGACACTTCAGTCTCTCCCTGTATACCGCTGGGGCCCTTCAAGCAGCCACCCCAGTGCTGGAGCCCAGAGAGAGGGTCTGTGTAGGTGAGTCCTGAAGAGGAACTACTTAGATCTCCAGCAACCTCCTCCACTCACTCAATCACTGCTGGTTTTTGCAGCCAGAAGTTGGGGGCACTTATCTTCCTGGCATTGGAATTCTGGGCTGGGGGGCCTGGCCTGGGGCTGGGACTCCTCGATTCTAAGATACCCCTCGAAAATTTTTATTCACATGAGTGTGGGAGCAGCCTGTGCTGTGTCTCTGCCCCTCCTACCAGTCTGGATGGATGTTGTCAGATTTCTATTCAGCTCGATTTCTGATGTTCCTGAATGATGGTTGTTCCACATTTTAGTTGTAATTTTGATGTGGTTGTGTGAAGAGGCAAGCCATGTCTGCCTTCATTGCCATCTTGACCAGAAGCCCAATTTTCATTGATTTGAGAGAGAGAAGTGGGTAGCGAGGGAGGGAAGGAGGGCAGGGAGAGAGAAAAAAAAACTTTGATGTGAGAGAGAAACTTCTATCGATTGCTTCTCATATGCAGCCCACCAGGGTTGCAATTCCCAAACCGATGTCTTTGCCCTGACTGGGAATTGAACCCATAATCTTTTAGAGTAAGAAACAGTGCTCCAACCAACCAGCCGCCCAACCGGGGCTACTGTTACCTTTTTTATTATAGTTATCCCAGTGGGTGGCTGTGAGGCAGAATTTGTGGATTTGATTTGCATTTCCCTAAGGACTAGTGATATTATGTTTGTTTTTGAATCCTCACCTGAGAGTATGTTTATTGATTTTAAAGGGAGAGGGAGAGAGAGAGAAAGAGAAGAAAACATTGATGTGAGGGCAAAATATCGATTGCCTCCTCTATGTGCCCAGACTGGGAATTGGACCGTAACTTTTTGGTGTTTGGGACCATGCTCCAGTGTACTAAGCCACCCAGCCAGGGCTGCTATCTTTTTGATTATAGCCATCCTACTGGGTGTGAGGTGAAATACGAGGGTTTGATTTGTATTTCCCTAATGACTAATGATGTCGATTATCTTTTCTGTTTTAATCCTCATCTGAGAGTATGTTTGTTAAGGAAGGCAGGGGAGAGAGAGGAAGAGCATGACAGGTCAGCGTGAAAGGGAAACACTGGTTGCCTCTCATAAGCACCCCTACTGGGGATTGAACCCCCAACCTAGGTATGTGCCTTGACCAGAAATCAAACCTACAGCCTTTTTGGTGCACCAGGCGATGCTCTGACCAACTGAGTCACCTGGCCAGAGTGATCATCTTTTCATGTACTTATTAGTCATTTGTATATCTTCTTTGGAGAAATGTCTATTCAAATCTGCCCATTTAAAAATTGGGTTATTTGTACTTTTATTGTTGAGTTGTAAGAGTTCTTTATATTGTGGGTACTAAACTCTTTTCAGATATATGGTTTCCAAATATTATCTCCCATTCTTTGGATTGTCTTTTTTACTTTTTTAATAGTGTCCTTTGAAGTACAGATGTTTCTCTTTTTTAAAGATTTTATTTATTTTTAGGACTTGGGAAAGGGAGGGAGAAAGAGAGGGAGAGAAACATTGATGTGAGAGAGAGGCATTGATGGGTTGCCTTTGGAACGCACCCCAACCTAGGGCCCAACCTGAATCCCAACCATGTGCCCTGATGGGAATTGAACCTTGGCCTTTTGTTTGCTTTGCCACAGCTGGTCAGGGCACAAGTGTTTATTATTTTGATATTTCTTTTATTTTTCTTCTTATAATTTGGTATCATAGCAAAGAAACCTTTGCCTAATTTAAGGTAATGAAGATTTATGTTTTCTTCTGAAAATTTTATGGTTTTAGTGCTTACATTTAGGTCTTTGATTCATTTTGAGTTAATTTTTTTTTATGGAGTATGGAGTAGAGGTCACATTTCATTTTTTTCTATCGGAAATCTAGTTGTCCTAGCACCATTTGTTGGAGATCGTTCTTTCCATATTGAATTAGTTGTCCAGGCACTCTATTGAAAATCAATTGACTATAAATGTGTGGGTTTATTTCTGAATTCTCAATTTTGTTCTTTTGGATCTGTATGTCTTTTCTTATGCCAGTACCACACTTGGTGATTTGATGTTTGATGATGGTAGGTTTGTGATAGGTTTTGAATTAGAAAGTGAGAGTCCTTTTTAATAGATTGTATATTCTAAAAATTTTTCAAATTTACAAATTTATTACAGTAAAATTGTCTGTAATATCCTCTTATTACTCTGATCTCTACAGCATTTGTAATGATGCTCCCTTTTTTTTAGTTATTTTTCTTTTGCTTGATTAGTTTTTTTCAGAGGTTTATCATTTTGATCACTCTCTCAAAGAATGAACTGTTGACTCCGTCGATCATCTCTGTTGTAAATGTTTTCTGTCCTTCTAAGTCCTGCTATTTATTTCTGCTTCCTCAGAATTTTTAGGGTTTTTATGCTGTCCTTTTAAAAAAAATTTCAAATTTGAATACTTAGTCTTTTAATTTGCATCTAAGTATCATCTTGGCTGCCTTCCCACACATTTTGGTACAGAATATTCCTGGCTTTGTTTATTTTAAAAGTAATTCTTATTTGCCCCATGAATTGTTTAGACATGTACACTTAATTGTAAGTATATAACTTTTATTTTTTATTATTTTTATTTTTTGTCATTCATGCTAATGTTCCGGTCCCTCTTTAAGAGAATTTAATTGGAGAGTACTCATTTTGTTTGAGGTTTGTTTTTGCTTTAGGTATTGTTTTGGTTCTGTTTATTTTGTTTTCATTTTTTAGTATCATTTATTTTTTACAAGTGTATTTTATTGATTATGCTATTACAGTTTTCCCAATTTTTCCCCCTTTATCTCCCCTCCACCCTGCACCCCCTAGTCCTCCAGCATTCCCTCCACCTTAGTTCATGTCCACGGGTTGTACATATAAGTTCTTTGAGTTCTCTGTTTCCTATACCATTTTTGACCTCTCCCCATCTGTTTAATGCCTACCAATTATGCTTCTTCTTCCCTGTACCTTCTCCCCGCTATTCCTCTCTTCCCCTTCCCCATTGAAAACCCTCCACGTGATGTCCATTTCTCTGATTCTGTTCCTGTTCTGGCTGTTTGCTTCGTTTTTGTTTTCATTTCTTTAATTTTTAAGGTTTATTTGTTGATAGTTGTGAGTTTGTTGTCATTATACTGTTCATATTTTTTATCTTCCTTTTCTTTATCTAAGAAACATTTCATATAAGGGCTTGGTGATGATGAACTCCTTGAACTTGACCTTATCTGGGAAGTACTTTATCTGCCCTTCCATTCTAAATGATAGCTTTGCTGGATAGAAGTATTTTTAAAAAATTACTTTATTGTTGTTCAATTACAGTTGTTTGCATTTTCTCTCCACCCCTTCCCCCCACCCCAGCTAAACCCACCTCCCTTCCTTGCTTCCACCCTCCCCCTTGATTTTGTCCATGTGTCCTTTACAGTAGTTCCTGAAGGGTACCCTTCTCCCCACTGTCCCCTCTCTCCTCCCCTCTGGCTATTGTTAGATTGTTCTTAATTTCAGTGACTCCGGTTATATTTTGTTTGCTTTTTTCTTTTGTTGATTATGTTGCAGTTAAAGGTGAGATCATATGGTATTTGTCCCTCACCACCTGGCTTATTTCCTTAGCATAATGCTCTCCAGTTCCATCCATGCTGTTGCAAAGGGTATAAGCTCCTTCTTTTTCTCTATCGTGTAGAATTCCATTGTGTCAATGTACCACAGTTTTTTGATCCACTCATTTGCTGATGAGCACTTAGGTTGCTTCTAGTATTTGGCTATTGTAAATTGTGCTGCTATGAACATTGGGGTGCATAGGTTCTTTTGGATTGGTGTTTGAGGGCTCTTGGGGTATAATCCCAGCAGTGCAATTGCTGGTCAAAAGGCAGTTCCATTTTTAGTTTTCTGAGGAAATTCCATACTGTTTTCCACAGCGGCTGCACCAGTCTGCAATCCCACCAACAGTGTACCAGGGTTCCCAATGCATAGAGTATTCTTGGATGTAGGTCCTAGCCTTTCATGCCTTCAAATACTTTCCGGCCCCTTCTTGCCTGTAAGGTCTCTTTTGAGAAATCAGCTGACAGTCTTACAGGAACTCCTTTGTAGGTAAATGTCTTCTTTTCTCTTGCTTCTAAGATTCTCTCCTTATTTTTAATCTTGGCTAATGTAATTATGATGTGCCTTGGTATGTTCCTCTTTGGTTCCAACTTCTTTGGCACTCTCTGGGATTCTTAGACTTCCTGGAAGTCTGTTTCCTTCTCCAGACTCGGGAAGTTTTCCTTCATTATTTGTTCAAATAAGTTTTCAATTTCTTGCTCTTCCTCTTCTCCTTCTGTCACCCCTACAATTCGGATATTGGAACGTTTCAAGTAGTCCCAGAGATTCAAAAGTCTCTCTTTATTTTTTTTTAATTTTTGGTTCTTCATTCTGTTTCAATTGAATGTTTATTTCTTCCTTTAGTTCCAAATACCAAAGAAATGCCAAGTAATTAATCCAAAGGTGTTGGTGTTGGAATTGCATAGGGCAGGTAATCCAGGTGATATTCAAAGAAAATACTCGCTAATACTAGGCACCTTTTAAGGTTAAAAATGAGAAGAACTTAGGGGAAGGGTTGGCATCAGAAATTCAACATGAACAGTAGTCTCAGCCCTAGAGTTCCTCACCTTCACCTAGGCTCATCCTAAGACTGCAGGAACTTAAAAGAGTGACCTAGCTTGGAGGGAGTGATACAGGTTGGAAAATGACTTTTAGGCAATAGACTTGCCTAGGTAGAATCCTTAGACATCACATCTGCTATAATAACTGCAATCTGATGACAGTATTAGAATCTATGTCCTATGAAAAGGAGGACATCTGGTGGCTGCTAAGGCTTGTGAATATTAAGTACTTGCACACTTTTGCAGCCACAGTGCTTATAAGCATTGATTCTAAGAAAAGTTTGTTATACTACATGCTAAATTTCAAAGCATTTTACGTGAAATAACTGTCAGTGTTCAGGTAAATCTAAGTGATAATTTTAAGCTACATTTCTTAAAGTAATCAGTAACTATTAAGTAAATTAGTAATAATGTAAGAGTATTTGGTTGTAGTTATTGTTAAGTTTTCACGTAGAAGTTCAGGGACAAGAGTTATCAGTAAGTATGTTGCTGTTTTGAAACACTGTCTAATATTAGAGTATTTATTCATTTAACTAAAACTTACTGAGCATTTAATGTTTTTGGCAGGCCCAGGTACTAGGGATATAGCAGTGAAGAAAACAGAGTCTTTGCCTCAGTGGAGTTTACATTTGGTGGCTATGGGGTAGAGAGACAGGGACTCAAAAGTAAAGTCAATATATATTGTGTCAGTTGGTAATAAGTCATTTGGAGAATAATAGAGTAGCGTATGAAGAAAAGGAGTGCTGTTACAAGACGGGGGTCTGCCTGTTTCATATAGGCGCTCAGGGGAGTCCTCTAATAAATCGACTTGTGAACAAAAAGACCTGGCACAAGTGAGGGTGCAAGCTCTGTGAGTACCTGGCAGAAGAGTGTTCCACAGAGAACAACGGTTGCAAAGGATCTGAGGTAGAATCATGCTTAGTGTATTCAGAAACAGCAGGGAGGCCAGTGTGGCTGAAATAGAGTGCGGAGGGGGAGAGTCGTAAAGTATTAATACATGGCATTAGTAGTGAGCAGGAAGGAAGGGCAAGAAGTGATACAAAATATTTAGGACCTTGTAGGCCAGGCCACTAAAAAGTCTTTGATTTTTACTTTCAGGGGAATAGAGTGCTATACAAGATTTTGTCAGGAAAGATTATGAATTACTTTGAAATGGGCAAAAAATGGTGAGTGGGTGCCCTGTCTTGTTCATCCATTGGATTTATCTCTGCCTCATTTTCTTTGAGTTATCTTGTAGTTTTGTGATTTGTAGAAAGCTTAAAAAGGCACATGAGTCATATCCATAGAAGTGCAAGTAAATTGTGTCCAGTGGAATGCAGTTGATTATTGCCCCGTGCATAAGAACTGTTTTACATCTATTTATAAATTCATTTCAGAATTCCTCAATCTCTATATAGGTATGGTTCTTGGAATTCTCCTTTGAACCAGTTGTAACATCTTAATGGTTCCCTCGTTAATTAATGAGTTAAATAATATCTTTGACGTGTTCATTTGACCATGTTTCTAAGGGTCATGATTTTTACCATTAAAAAATATATGCAATCCAGTAACACTTTTTAACAGAACTACTCTGGTTGCTCTGTTGAGAAAAGGCTGGCGGCGGACAGGAGCAGAGGCAGAAGCCTTCAGTCAGTCAGAAGGCTATCGCAAAGTTCAGACAAGAAGTGATGGTAGCTTGAACCTGAGGAGTAGTGGTGGGGATGGTAAGCAGCTGTTGAACTGGGATGTATTTTTGAGAGATCTGTAAGGATTTATGGATTAGAGGTGGGATATGAGAGTGAGGGGTCATGGGGGACTGCAAGACTTTTGAGATATTAATCTTAGTAATACTTACAAATAATTCCTTCCCTTTACCCATTTTTGTGTTGGTAATTTTTACTTTTCATTCTTAGGAATTTAGTTTGACAAGAAATGTAATAGGGTCTGGCTCTTTTCTCATGCAGTATTTTCTATAATGGTTATAAGTACAATATATAATTCCTGTATTGGAAAATCAGTAACAGTTACGAGTCTGGGTTCCGGCAAGAAACAGAACACTAGCAGAGTTAATAGAAAATAATTTAATGAAGGGATCATTTACAGAGTTTAGGCGGGTTAAAGGAAACCAGCAAGCAGTGATGACCAGGCCAGCTAGTAACAGTAGGAGCTGTTACCACCTTGGTTGGTCTGAAAGGGACAGAGGAGGGGGGGTGATCACCTGAAGCAGCAAGAGCTGCAGGCATAGGAGAGGGTGGTCTGGTAGGAGCCATCAGTGGAGAAGCTGCAGTAAGGAATGGAGCCACAGCCAAACCTGGTCTGCTGGTGCCCGTGCAAGTCAGGCTCCTAGGAAGGCTCTGGGGGAGACCAAATGGAAAACATCCAGCATTGCAAATAATTTCATAAACTGTCATGAAACAAACATAAAAACAAACATAAACCAAGTAAACAAATAAACACAACATAAAAACAAACAAGCAAGCAAACAGACTGATGTACCTGAACTTTAAAATGAAGGAAAGAAAGAACATAATTTTTTTAGTAGTAAAAAGTTATACTGTAAAAACTCAGCTGGGTAGGTTTTAATGACACGGAACAGAAGTCTTACAGCTAAAATCAGTCATAAAAGTTTTTAAATCAAGTTAAGTTTTTTACTTTGGACTCACAAGGTTATAAAAATCCCTGTCTCTCTTTTATGTGTTTTACGTATGTGTTTTAATTTAATCTAATTTTAAAAACTTTATACAACTATTACTTTCTATTTCTAAGTATTTAAAAGCTTTTTGGTTGTGTCTTTCCCTTTGTTCTTTTTAATGCAAAGTCTTTGAGATTTAGTTTGGTCCTTGAAATTTACTCCAATTGAAATAAAGCCCAAGTCATCTCATCCAGTTTCTTAACCAGTAGAGGACTCTAGTGAACTCAGCATTTAAGGGGAGCTCACTGCTTTGTTAGATAGATGTCTCTTTTATTCTCATAGATGTCTGTGGTTTGGTCCAACTTCTATTTTGGGAGCAAGCAAGTCAAGTTATTCCATAAAACAGAGAAATTTGAAGATAGCTGACTATTCAGTCCTGCTCTGTTTTACTGCTCAATATTTTTTTCTCCAAAGTAACTTTCTCTTGTTTCTGCAGTCTTACCTTAATAATTAGACACCTTATGTGATTCACTTTGAGTCACTCTCTTCCTTAGGCTTCTGTGACACTCTTGGGGATTTTCTTCCTGCTTCTTGGACAGCGCCCATTCATTTTCCTTTGTGGGCTTCTCTTCCTCTGCAGTTCCTTCCAATGTTGGGGTTTATAAGTTCCTGGAGGTTTCACTCTTCCTCTCCTCGGGCAGTTGCATCTTGTCCCGAGCCCTGCATCTATCTATAAGCTGATGACTCTCAGGTCCATATCTCCAACTTAGATCTTTGTCCCACCTCTGTAACTGTATTTCAGGTTGCCTGTTGACCACTTCCACTGGTATGTCTTACAGGTACCACAGTACATTCAAAACTGAGCTTATATGCTTCTCTAAACCCTGTGTGCCGTCTATCCCCCAGCTCAGTAAGTGTGCTGTCACCTGAAAGGAGATTGTGGATATGTTCCTTGACTCCTGCTCTTCTTCCCAGTCCAGTTAATATTGGCTGTTACTAATACCAGTAACATCTAAATATTGCCCTAATCCTCTTCGTCTTCGTCCTCTTCATCCTCTTCGTCTTCATTGTTCGTTACGCTAGTTGGGATACTCCCCACTGTTATCACTGCAAGAGCCTTCACACCTAACAGCCCTAGGAGGTAGGTAACGGTGGTGGTGTTTCTAACTTTCCTGTGAGGAAACTCAGCTTCAGAACGGTTAGATGAAAACTCAGGTCTCTCTAACGCCGAAGCCCATGTTATTTCCACTGTGTACTATTTGACTGTATTCATTGACCCAAGAGATATTTTCCAGTTTTATTCACAAAAACCTGGGTGTATTAGTCAGTGCCATGTCATAGTTTAGTTGGCTGCTTGTATACTTTAGTGGTCCATAAACTATTGGACTTAAAAGCAACTGTGTCTCAGCTTTGATGAAAAACAGTATATACATCTCCATTAGTATTCAAAATAGTAACAACAATAACGATATAGTGGCCTCCATACCTGCGGATTACTGTTTTGGTAAGCCTCCATTTTCTTAAGCACAGCCAAGAACGGGAAAGTAAGCAAAGAAGGCTTCTGGTGCTTAAAATTGTTGTTATGAAGCTCATAAAGTAAAGATTATGTACTTTAACATAGAGTATTTTGTCTCTGAGTATAGGGCTTTATTTTGTAACTAATTTTAATAGGCCGGGGTATCTGATTACAGAGTCTGTAAGGAGTCAAAAGAGTAAACAAAAAATAAAAACAAATAACAAAAAACACGCATGCATGTTTATTAAGTTACAGTTCTGGGACCTGCTGTACTGTCAGCTGAGAATGAAGGTGACCAACAAAGTAAGAATTAAAAACTGCTTTTAAAAAACAACATAAGGCTCAGACTGGCCCCACGGCCCTATTACAGTAGAGGCAAACAGCCTGAGGACACACACAAATCGCCCTGATCACAGCTTGGAAAAGATTCTTTATCAAAATCCAGTCTGCCTGATTCCGTCGGCACATTTTTAAAGGACAAAATGTATTTTATTTTCTCATTTTGATTGGAGAACATTTGTTGTTGATTAATTTTCCCCTCTTATGGCTTAATGGAGTTTCCTAGAACATATTTGGTCTTGAAAATATCAGGGGGGAAAAACAACAAAGAAGAACTTTTTTTGATACTTGTCAGACACCTGAAATAGGATTTGCGCCTGTAATCCCCGTGGTGTCTAGTCCCTGATCTTTCTACCCATGTTGCTTAGTGGCACTGGAGCACCATTTTTAGGTCTGAGGGCAATGGACTTGGGTATAGGTTGTTAGGAGGTGTTAGAGAAGAAAGACATAAGTAGAGGAGAAAAACTTAAAGAACAGACTGTGGCACTGAGGACTGTTTCTAGAAGCTCTCAGTGGGCAGTTGTGCACCAGATGGCCAACTGCATTATTTTTGTTTGGAATAAACCCAGACTATGTATATCCATAAATTCTTAGCATTAGGGGGGCCTTTCAGGACATTCCCCTAAGACATGTGAATTCTGAGAATAACTTTGCTGACTACAAACACCTTGAGCCTAAGAGTGGATGTTAAGTTCTGTGCGTTGGCAGATTGCCAGGATTTACTAATTAGGTTTTGCCTACTTAAATTCTCCTGGCAACTTCCCTTGGCCACACTCTGCCCTAACCTGTTTTGTATGCAGTCTGCCTTTGGGCTCTGCTTAGACATTTATAGCATTTCTTTCTAAAGAGGCCTTTAATAAAATATTGATTTGTATATTCTTTAGCTAATAATTTGTTGGTTAAAAAGCAATTCACACTCAATAGAAAATATAAGTAGAAAAATGCCTTTCATATTATCCACCAAGTGAACCAATGTTAGTATTTTAGTATGTTTTAGTCTAGTTATTTTCTCCTGAGTTTATGTATTTTGTGTAGAAGAAAGATAAGTGTGAAGGCTATTTTTCTTTTTGATAAGAATCCTCTCAAATTTGGTACTGGTCACTAATAGTAATTTTTAAAATAAAAAATTTTTTCAGAACAATTTTAGAATCACAGAAAAAGTAGAAAGCTAGTACAGAGATTCTTAATTACCTAATGTTAATCATATACAACTGTGATATATTTGTCAAAACTAAGAAATTAGCTCTGGTATGATATTACTAGCTAACCCATAGGCTATATTGGGATTTTGCCAGTTTTTCCATAAGGTTCATTTTCTGTTCCAGGATCCAGTTCAGAATAACATATTGCACTATGGCCTTTTTTTCTGTTTAACTTCATACCATGAACATCTTTTTGGTCACTGAATATTCCTTAAACAATTCTTATTAGTGGCCTCATAAAAGTACATCAAAGGGATAGGTACACTCTGATGTAAATATTTCTGGTTAACTTTTGGGGAGGCATTTTGTGAGGGTAGGAAGTGTTAAAAAATACACGCATGCATTGAACATTTTTATTAGTGGTATATTTGAATCAGGTGAGTTTGCTAGATTGTAACAATTTCTAATGCATTGCTCTAAAAAGTAGAAAATAAATAATGAGTATTTTTTTGAGAATATGTTTAAGAGCATTTTAAATTGAGTGAAATGTGGAAACTGATGAGCTGTTCATGAATTAATTTGTTTTGAGGGTTACAGTTGCTTGGCATTTGCCTTAGTTTGTGCAGATTGTGTGTATTAACACACAGTTAATGTTTAGGCTTTTATTATGAGTCTAGTAAGGAGCATGATAACCACCTGAATTTGGAAATGCAGATTTATAGTATATTCTACTTATACACTTGTATATTTGGTTTTGAAAATTACCCTTTTTAACTTTTTTGTTATCTTTAATTGTTTATTTAGTTCTAGGTTAAGCATATTATATAAAAAGTCAAGATGCCTAGAGATTTTCGTGCCTGTCTTGTATTGTTTTGTTGATTGTTATTGAATAAGTTGTATGTTTAACATGAAGTTTAAAGTCACAGTGACTGGCATTTAGTGCTTTGTTGTTTTAAAGAATAAAGCCATGAAGCCAACTGTTTTCTGAGAACTGTTAGGTAGCATACTAAGGAAAAGACTGTAAGATTCATTCTTGGGGTGTTCTGTGGCTCAGTTTAGTAAAACCTCAAAGTTAAATACTATGTTAGAGTTCAGTCCTTGCTAGTGAACTAGTGTCTAATAGTAAATTTATAAGCTAGAGATTTATTATGAGGGTTAAGTAATCATTTGTTAATTTGACACAATTTATGAATTAATATCGAGAAATAATAACTGAGTCGAAGAATACAAACAAGATTCTGACATATAGTACTTATAGAAAATTGAATGCACTGTCTTTGTAAATTTGTAAGATCAAATGTATTCATTGCAGTTTCCAGAGTCAGTGATCAGTGCTTTCTGGAGAATACCTGTACTTTCTTCTGCTATCTTAGACAATCACTTATCTTTTTGTGGTGCAGTCTGTGAATATTTAGTGGCAAGAGCTCCGTGATCTGTCACACAGAATGTTCATCACTTTGATGTTGCCGGAGGGTAGTATTTGATTTCCTTGTAATATTTTTATACTGCAACATAAAGCACTGAACTAAGAGTTTCTTTGAGAGTTCCCAAGGCTGATGGTTTTTTTTTTTCTGTGATTGAAGGTGCTGGGAGCTTTGCCATTGGCACTGATTACATTATTGAATTAGCTAAGGTGGGGTGACTCATCTGCTGGGTTTGCACATCTGTAGGTGTGTTTTTTATATCTTAGGGCAGAGATTATGGGCACGCTGACTTAACTGTGTAAATTTCATCACCAGGGTTTCTGGGCATAAGTATGTTCCAAGGCTATAGATGACTCTAGGATTGAATTAAGGCAGAGGTGTCTTTTATATCATTTTCCATTTTAGCAAGCCATTTTAGTGCCATTTTATCAGTGCAAACACTGGTAACAGTGCAAACAACTAAGTATACATAGTTGTACATTAATAGATTGAGAGATGGTATTTAAAGGTACAGATACAGCCCTGTCAGGGTGGCTCAGTTGGTTGGAGTGTTGTCCCATTAC
>PVKM010023366.1:0-21208 GCA_004027735.1 Carollia perspicillata | reverse complement strand
AGCCGTGAGTCTGTTGTTTTAGATTTATGGACTAGATCTTATTTTTAAACATGATTTCAGTGATTTGTAAATAGCTGGCGTGTCATTTATTTCTTCTGAAAACCAGAATTTGTGGGAATAAAGTCAAAACTAAAGAGCTGGGTGTTTCTAGGAAATAGTGACCATGAAATGTCCAGTTACGACAGAGAAATTATTTCTCAGCAACCTTATTTCAGTTGTTTCATTGGCTTGGAAGGTATTCAAGTCCTACTTATATGTGATTTATGTGTATAAACCAAGGTTATGTAAACATAAATTGAGAAGACGTATATTATCTAGTCTTCATACATCAGGTTGGCATTCAACAAATATTGTCGAGACCCTACTATGTGTCAACATTTTTCACTGTGATGTCAATGAATTCTCTCATCAATCCCCAGAGATGGGTATTGTGTCTGCCTGCCAGTCAATGGAAGGAAGAACTCGAAATTAAATGATTTCCCCAAACTGCATTTGGTTTGGTCTTCTGCTCTAAGAACAGAGACCTTCCACTATAGGCGCACCTCTTTCTATTGTTTCCCTTCATTGCACTTTGCAGATGTTGCAGTTCCATTGACAAGAGGCAAGACACATAACCTATATGCACTGGGAAACCAAAACTTTCAGGTTCTTCTCTTTATCATGCTATTCACTTCATTGTGGTGGTCTGGAATTGAACCCACAATATCTCTGAGGTGAGCCTGTATTCCGAATGTATTTGCCCCCGAAATGACCATAGGAAAGCTGACATTTTTTCGAAGTGCTTTCGCACACATTATCACCAGTGATTCTCTTGCCTTGACTCTGCCCAGCACAGTCAAGGGAGAGTGTAGACTGAGTGGGCATCGCTGATGTTCCACCACCTTCCCCTAAGTTTACATCCTCTCGGAAGCAGACTCAGACCAGGATTCGAGTGTGAATGGTTCCTTTGGGAGGCGGCTCCACCCCAGGAGGTTCTACTAGAGAAGCCGGGAAGTGGGACAGAGAAGGGAAAGAAGTATTATAGAAACCAGCTACTACCCTGGCCAGATGGCTTAGTTGGTTAAAACATTGTCCTATACACCAAAAGGTTCGATCCCCAGTCAGGGTGCATATGGGAGGCTACTGATCATTCTCTCTCTCTCTCTCTCGCATCGATAAAAACATATCCTCAGGTGAGAATTTCAAAAAAGTGACGACTGTCATTTAATCCTGTTGGAGAATTCTAGGAGACAGGGAGATATGAGCCTCAGAATGTGAGTGCACCTAATGTAAGATGGGAGAGAAGGCAAGTATTCCAGGGCTTAGTTTGTAGTGGGGATTGCACAGGAATAAATGAAAGGCTGGGTGAATAGATACGTATCTGCAATAGGAATGTAGATGGAAGGCCTTGGCCCGAAATACAGAGAGAATTGGCCAGCATCTGGGGTCCTGAGCCCAGTGGCTTCCAAGTGGTCAAGAAGGCAGGCGGGAACCAGGCTGTGAGGAGCCCCATATGTCAAGCCAAGGAGCTTGGACTTTGTTCTGCGAGCAATAGAAAGCAAAGCAGGGCATTGCAGGCTCTGTATTCTTTGAAGATCATGGCCCATTCATGCTCATCACACAACTGCGCAGAATTATCATTAAGATAGTGAATCATAGTTTAGTTTAATTGCCAGCATTTTTCTTTCTTAATGTACATACTAATAGTGTGCCTATAATCCATGGCATCTCAGATTTGATGAATACGAATGCAAGCTTAAAAATCAAAGTATCACTCTGGCCAAGTAGCTCCGTTGGTTAGAGGCTGGTCCCCTGATACACCGAGGTTGCGGGTTCCATCCCTGGTCAGGGCACATAAAAGAAGCAACCAATGAATACAGAAATAAGTGGAACAACAAATTGATGTTTCTTTCTCTCTCTCCTCCTTTCTCTCTCTCTCTCTCTCATTATCAATGCATAAAAAAATTTTAAATCAAGGTACCGTAGGTATAAATATCCTTACAAAGATCATTACCTTGCTCTTCAAGTATTCTCTTTGCTTGGTTTCTGGGCACCATATATATTAGTTATCTATTGCTATTTAGCAAAATACACCAAAACTTACTGGCTTAAAACAATGTGTATTACCTCACACAGTTTCTGTGAGGCAGGAATTCAGGAGCATTTTAGCTGCATCGGGCTGGGGTTTTCACTAGGCTGCATTCCACTTGTTACCTGGACTCCAGCTGGAGAATCCGCTCTGGTAATGATGCATTCACATGGCTGTGGACAGGAGGCCTCAGGTCCTCGTCCACAGGGCTGTTTGAGCGTCCTCATGACATGTCAGGTGACTTCCCTCAGAGCAACGCCTCCTGTGTTCTGATCTCAGCAATTACCCTCCATCATTCCCACTGGGTTCTCTTCGTCGGAAGCCAGGCACTAAGTCCAGTCCCACATAAGGGGAGGGGAACTAAGCTTTATTTTTGTGGGCATGCTTGAAAACCAACACACCACACATGCTGGGTTTCCTCCTCCCACACTGGCTACTGCTTCCCAACCTCGTCTCCCAGCCTCCATTTCCAGAGATCAGTCTCTGACCCTGTTTTCTCCTTTATTTGCACCCTCCCCAGTCCTAGTGCTTTCAGTACGTCTATATGCAGATTATGCAAACCAGGAATCTCATGCTCCAGGCTCTCACTGAGTTTAGGGTATCTAAAACTGAATTCTTGGTCAGTGCTCTGGAACCCGCTAGCCCCCCCCTCACCCCTTCTCCCTATCCCAGAACAAACTGCACCCAAAGCGATTCGAGCCAGAAACCTGGGCATCGTTCCTGACAACTTTCCCTTCCTCCCCAGTTGTGTTCACCATGGCACTAAGTCCTATGACCCACCATGTCTCAAGTCCATCTCCCTTTCCTTCCGCCTCCGCCACCCAGCCACATTACCATCGTCTCACATAAACCCTCACAATAGCTTCCATTTGCTGCTGCTTCTCTTTTCTGCAGTCTACAGCCCAAAGTGTTGCTCTTAAAATTACATCCGATCATGTCAGCCCTTTCCTTAAAATCTTTCAGTGACTTTCCACTGGATTAAGACTAAAATCTGTTCTATTTACTATAGTGTGAAAGGGCCTGCTTGATCTAGCCTTTTCCTGCTTCTCGAACTCCGTTTTATCTCATTCTCCCCCATGTTCACTGTGAGCGGATGAATGTGATGGAAAATAAATGTAGCAGTCTTGATAACACTGGTTTTTTGGGACTGCCTTCCCTTCCTTGTCTCCATACCCCACTCCCCTATCAATCTTCCCTTCATTTTATCAATGAACCACTTGCATTCAAATCCTTGTCTCATGGTTTGCTTCTGGGGGAGCCCAAACTAACACTCTCCTCTTCCCCAATTTCCACCTCACTCCTGATCTTGGATGATAAGTGAGAGAAACAGAAGAGGCAATGGAAAGTTCTAAGTTTTGTCCTGCCACTCATGGCATGGGGAACTTGAAGATGCCTCAGTACACACTGCGGACCAGAGAGCTTGACAGCCTATACGTTCGGGAAGGTGAGATGCATTGGGGTATCCCTGGGTCTGTTGCATTTGGACTGTGTATCTTGAACATGGATGGGAACCCAGAATTAATCGTAACTCATTAGGTACAATGGACTTCCCATACTGGGACCTATGAACAAAAGGAAACAAAAATCAAAGACAACAAAATATCCCCATCATGGTTGAACCTTGTTGCCCTGTTTAGAAAAAAAAATTATTTTATTTGCTTGGCAGTATTTAAATAGATTTAGACATCAGTAGAAGAAGTTTTAACTTTCAATTTGTTTTGGAGAATATCATGAAGTTTCCTGGAACCATAAGCATACAGAGAGTTCTGGCACAGTACACTTTTGCAGACAATAAGGAATCCCAAGAAGAAATACTATACTACTTACACAATCCCTGGAATGTTTTAAAATTAACTTCAGCTGTGGGGACAGCGATTTTTGTGATTAATTTGATCAATGTAGACAGCAGGCTGTACAGTGCATTAGAAGAAATCTAGCAATTCAGCATTTAGCTCAGACTCCCACAGCCCAGGGCCTCCTCTCCGCAGAGACTTGCTCACCTACGGTTAGTACTTCCCTGCCCTAGGTCCAGGTTCCCTAGGCCTTCTCTGTGCCAAACATTGTTCACGAAGAGAGATCAGAGACAGAGAGAGAGTAGGAGAGAGAAGCTGCCCAGCCCAGCCAGACCTCCCAAGGTGGTAGACGGCAGAGGATGTTGGCAGGGTCATTTCCGTTTAAGGTCAGGAGTTCTTTTTCTAGGTTCACAAACTGCTTTGAATTGATGACTCCAGGTTTATCAGGTTCCATGGGCTTGGGTCAGTCCAGCCAAATATATAAAAGCTCCTTAAACTCAGACATCTGTTAAATTCCAATGTTAACTATGTTTCCTTAATAATCCCCGAATGCACTGCTCCAACGTTATATGAGGTCTGTCCGGAAAAAGTCCACTGTTGTTAATATAATGAGGGTGGTTTGTGTGACCTGGCAGTCAAGGAGAGTGGACTGCAATGTGCATGCATGAACAACGACGGCTTCACTGTACTAGTCAATGAGGGTGGTAGATGCCATTGAGTGAGCATGTGTACGGTGTGGTTGTCGCATTCAAAAGGACTGAGTGAGTAGAGCAACAGATCTGCAACCAATTTTGAGTTAAGCTTGAACGTTCCCCTGTGGAAACTATTTGGATGATGCAGAAGGCTTTTGGGGATGATGCAATGAGTGCAGCGCAAATAAAAGTGTGGCACAAATGCTTCAAAGATGGTCAGGAATCTGTTGAAAGTGATCCACGTTCTGGAAGGCCTGCAACAAGCAGAACACCTGAGAATGTTGAATGTGTACAGGCCGCAATCAATAAACATCAATAACTGACAGTGTGAGAACTGGAGGCTGATCCGGGGATTCCAAAAACTACTGTGTCCAAGATTTTGACGGATGAAATTTGAGAACTATTTGAGGTCCCAAGGTGCCTACTTGAAGGGGACTGAGACATCATTGCCCTATGTACCGTGTTTCTTGTATCTTCTTCAATGCATAAAGAGAAATGGTTCTTCAAATACTACTGTGTTGATCATGGTAGGCAAACTTGTGCATCAAACCATCTGAAAATCGCAGCGGCTGAACACAGTCTCCTTCTTTGCCTATGTCTACGTCCAAGGCATGTTTCAAAGAGGACTGTGTGCTTTCACACAAGGCCAGGCTCCATCCATCTTGTGAGGCACCATCTTCTTCCAGGTCCACAGAGTCCTCTTTAGTCAATGGGTTGATGGAAGGGATCGCTTGGGAGACATTGTGAGCTGGCTTGCAGGTGCTCCATTCGCATTTCATTGGCTGAAACCAGTCATGTGACCCCAACTGACTGGCAGGCTGCCTGGGAGGTACAGTGTAGCTTTGTGCCCAAGAGCACTTAACCTTCTTTTCCATGACTGTGAAATTGCAACAACATATGAAATTAAAGATATTTGGCCATTTTTAACTTTAAAAAATGACAGTTTCACATAGTTTAACCTAATAGCCTATGGCCCTGATCCAGAATACTCACAGCCAGATATTAAAGTAAAATAATTATTGAATTAGTGATGGGAAGGTTTACGAGTGGGCATGGTACTGGAGCAAAGGCAGAAGAGGCTGTTGGGAAAAGAATTTGAATCATTTGCTAGCGTTAACATGGGATGACATGGGAGAAGTATGTAGAAACTGAAAGTTAAAGCTTTTTTAGCACTGTTTTAAGAGATTTGATAAGATAGTCAAATATCATGTCAATATCAATTTTTTGTCAATATCATGCTGCATTCCTTTCTTCCCCTCCATAATATTGTTTCGATTTAAACAAAAACATTTCATAATGAATTTTCTTTTTATTCATCATTTTAAAGAGCCGCACACGTGCATTAAAAAACTGGCAAACCCAAACCGCAGAGCTGGATTCTTGGTGTAATAAATCAATTTCCTCCGGCGTCTATAAATCAGCAAGTAATTATTAGCAATTCTGCCCAGTAGGGAATTCCCTCCTTTAAACTATTCTTCCATTTTCGCCACCAGATGTAGAACCTGGCAGCTGTCACTTTGAAGCTCTCTCGCCGAACTGGGTGAATACACAGGTGGCCCACCCACTAATTAAAAGGCCGGTTGCTCATTTATGGACTCGCATGGTTCGCTGATGGTTTTCCCTTCAGTGTTGTTTGAAGCTGCCTGGTCGTCTTTAGAAAATATGCACAGGGCATGTTGTTGCATCTACAGAGCAGCCGGAGGCTGAGCCAGTGTTTGCTGATTCGTATAGTCGCCCAAACATCAGAATCCATTTCGTAGTTCCTAATCATGAGTCGATGCTTAACTGTTGTTTTCATGTCTCAAACAAACGAGACTAAGACCAGATTCAAGGACGATTTTCTGATTTCTTCTAACGAAGCTGGAATCCTAAGACACGTTTGTGACTAGGCAAGGAATTTCTTACAGCGGGTGAGAAATCTTACCTTATGAACAAGGTTTTGATGGCCCAACTGTTACTCATTAACGTTTTGGACAGTTTTACAAGTGATACTTTGTACCATGTCAAAAACGATGACTTGGGAGAAATTAATACACCTCAGATTTCGCAGTTTCACCTTTTCACCTATGGGCATGCATGGGAAAGCAATGAAACTCGAGAAAGAGAATGGCTCTGGAGAGTTGCGGTAATGTGCAAACAGGGTATGAATTTCATCTTCTGGTAACTTTCTCCTGTTAGTTGTCCTCGGGCAGTATTCTGCATGATCAACAATCGTTGACTTTGCCTGATACATATGAAATGGCTTTGGTCACCTGTGTAGGGCACCCTGGGCTCTTTTAAGAGTTTCTAATTAGACTTTTTGAAAACTATCGTATTTCAACAAATTTCATTTTGTTTTCATGTGATTTCACATGTAACAGTTTTAGTAATCTTATTAGAGCGTATCAGGTTCATCACAGTTCTACGGAGGTTGGTTTGTGTTTTGTCAAATCTTTGACAATTCCAGCTGCTTTAAATCCCTCCATAACTCGACGAAGCTCTCAGAATGGACAAAATGTTTCACATGGACTCAGGTCTTTTTTTCTGGTGCCTGCTAATCTCCCTGCTCCTTCTCCATTCTACTATTCCCTCTGCCTGCCTTCCCGCTCCCCTAGTCCAAAGACCCGCTACTTTCTATGCTCGAGTTGACAGGCCACCAACTCATGTTCTTAGTGCCTTGATACAAGCTGTTTTCTCTGCCAGGAACACCTTCTGCACTAAACAGACTCCTCCCTTGCACCTGGGTAAGCTTTGCCAGTCACCAGAATTTATATCAGGCCCAATTTCCTCCAGAAAACCCCTTGATGCAGGCATTCCAGGATTCCAGGGACCCAAGAGTCTGGGCCACTGTAGGTCCTTGGCTTCGTGAAAGAAAAGAATTCAAAGACAAGCCAGCATAGAGTTTAAAATGAAAGAGAGTTTACTAGTGAAACAGTGAGACAGAGAGTGGCTACTCCGCAGACAGAGCATCCCCTCCCTAGTGGGATTTACTATTTTTCTTGCCACTCGTTTAATCATGCTGTAGAACATTCAATAAGGGAGAGGAGGAATATTCAGGATCTGTCCATGAAAGGGGTGGAGATTTCTGGCAAGAGTCCTGGTGGCCATGTTGTGTCCTTATGTAGGCTTTCTGTTTCCAGTCCTGGTGGCTCTGGTGTGCCTTTTAGCATGCTAATACATTACAATGAGATCACAAGGCTACGGGGTCGCCAGAAGGTGCAATTAGTCTCCAGGTTGGATTGAGTTGGTCCCTGGCACTCCTAACCACACATCCATTGGAGGTTTGTCTTACTTTCTCCTTGATACTCCTTGTAGCCCTTATAGATTACAGCCATTGCACCACATACCCTAACTCACGCTCTCCCACCCACCTCAACCTAACGTAATCTTCCCCTAGCTCCTGTGAATTCACTCCTTTGGCAGGATTCATCGTGGTGGAGTGTAATTAATCCACATACTCGCCCATCTTCACCCCCACACTACAAATTCTTTGCGTAAAGGGGCTGTTCTCACATACCTCTAGATTCGCAGTGCCTAGTACAGTACCCAATATATGTGCCCTAGTACATATAATTACCTAATAAATTTTGGGTGGCTAAATGGCTAAATGGATGGATGAATAGTATAGAGCAGGAAAGATAATTTTCCCAGTACCCTTGTAGGCTCTTGGCTGAGACCCCCCACCATAGATAAGAGGGGGATGTCAAACAGAAGTTTAATAACATGGATACCTCCTGTGTATATGGGAGAGACCCAGGGAAACTGAGTGACTCCTGAAATGGCCCAAGCCACCACCTTAAATATCATATATACCCTTTAAAGGCAAAAGAAGTCGTTGTGGGTGGGGGCAGGAGGATAAGGCCAGTTAGGGAGGTTGTTAGGCAAGGCACAGTAAACAAGGGTAAGGCGTTATGCAAATTTAAGTCTGACTTCTCCATGGATATAGTGTATAGAGAGATTTAGTGCCATCCTCCTCTTCTCGGGACAGAGAGGGAGACACCCTTACAAATGGAGATTTCCCTTGTAAATTTCTCTTATAAAAGGGCAACATGCTGGGTTTTTAGGGTTTCTTTTGTGTCTCTGTGCAAAGAGGCATATTTCGGGGTGGCACATTCTGCTCCTCTTCAACAGTTTGCTGAAATGTATTCCCCTCTGACTTCTAATACCAGTGAAAAGTCAACAGTCTTTCTTCACCCTAGTTTCTTTATGTGTACAATCATAGGTTAGCACTGGATGTTATCCAAGGTCACTTGCCTTAACACGAAATCCTATTGACAATCTCCCCGTATACCTTAGAGCGAAAATTGATTCCTACTTACATTAAAGAATAAAATCACGTGGAAACTGGCAGCCATGTGACCTCCACCAGCTGGGGGTATAATTGACCATTGACCTGACCAAGGGTAGGGCCCCAAGTACTCTGCTCTTAGAAATCCATGATCCCTTTTCCCGGAGGCTGAGCATGTCAGCGATACTGAGGCGGGGCCTTTAGTGGGAAACACTGCTGTTGTCTGATGGCCGACATTGGCTCATGGATGCCCCTACAGCATTGCCGAACCTTCGCAGACTGCGCGGCAGCCTCAGATGCTTCCACCCAACCCTCTTTTCCTCCGTCCTTCATCCAGGGTCAGACTCCACGGGGGTCCAGTGGCTCTCCCATCCTTCCTTAGCACTGTGCCCATTTTCTCTCGCAGGCGTTTCCCCTCATAAAATCCTTGCGTATTTAATTCCATCTTGCCTTCTACTTCTCAGAAGGCTCAGATGAAAGCAGAACCCTACTTTCAAACTGGGATGTAGTTAACTGATTATGAGTCAATGGCAATTTTCAACTTGATATCTTACTCAACACGAATTATATTAGTTCTACTACAAGGACTACTCAGAGAAATCGATTAGAGAACATCTACTGTGTTAGTCACTGCTCCAAGTTCTTACATAGAAAACTGAAGTTACTTGTTGCTGAAAGTCACAGGTTAATATACAGCAGAGCCAGGATTCCAATTCTGAAAAGACACCATAGTCCTAACCACCATATTTTATAGCCTCTCAACATCAGAGCTGATCCTCCTCGCTCTAGAAACACTCTGCATTTTGCTTACCAGGCACCATACTAACCAAGTGTTCCTGTTACCTTTCTGAGCATTTCCTCGGAGTCTTTCTGCACCTTTTTTTGTCCTGGGCCCACCTCTCACATACTAGGTTCCTTGAGGCTCTGCCCAAAGTCTCCTTCTCTTCTCACACTACGTTGGTTCCCATAGAGTCAGTAACCAGCTACCTGCAGACGACTCCCAACTCTCATCCTGCTTCCTGGACTTCTGGCCCAGATGTCAAACTTCTTACTTAACATTTGCCCTTGGTTGCCTGGCTAATGAGCCCTCAAAATCAGCGCATCCCAAAGAGAACCCATCATTTCCTCTATTCCCTGGCGTGTTCCTCCATCCATATTCCTCATTCCAGAAATACAACACTGCCGTCTACCCAATAACGCATCCCTCTCTCGCTCCCATCCAATTGGTCAGAATATGATCTCCATGAGGGCGGAGCTGCTATGGCCCTCTTGGCTGCTGCTGAACCTCTGGAGACTAACCCAGTGCCTGAAACGTTGTAGGTACTGAATACATAAATAAATAAGTAAGTAAGGAATGAATGAATGAATGAGTGAGTGACTAATCTACTAAATAGTGAATGAACAGATGCTATAACACATCTGTTCACAGTATACCGTGAACCTAAGTGAGCAAAGATCGGATCATTTTCATCACTCCATATGCCTGGGATGGTGTTTGGAATATAGCAAGTGCTCAGTAAATGTTTCACTGTAATGCAGTGGTACTTAACATGGAACCTTTTTGTCCTTCAGGAGACATGTGGCAATGTCTAAAGACATTTTTGACTGATACACCTGGAGGGGGCAGTGCTACTGGTGTCCATGGGTAAAGGCCAGGGATACTGCTAAGCATCCTACAATGCTCAGGACAGCCTCCAGCAACAAAGATTTATCTGGCTCAAAATGTTGGTCATGTAGAGGTTGTGGAGATTGAAAAACCCCATTCAGGGGCTTAGCAAACCACACACACACACACACACACACACACACACACACACACCTCCCCCAAATTAATTCTTTTAGAGGATGAAAAAATAGTCCCTTTGAGAGAAAGTAAAGAATAAAATCACCCTTGAATTTGGTGTTCTCAGTTAATGAAACACCCCAGACCATACCTTTGCAGCTCTTCATTGAATAACCAAGTTGATGGGAGGCAGACCACAAGGGAAAGCGCCAAGGTTGTCTAACTTCCTGACCTTGACTCAGATGTTATTAACTTGCATACAAGTCAATCCTGCAGCACAAAGCACATGGTAAAATGTGAATTCCTCGTCTGTTAAACAGCCCCAGAAACCTTTTACAGTTTATTTAATATGCATGTGGAAACCCCAGCCCTCCATAAAATGTACGACTCAAATCTTTCCTTCCAGAACCTGGTAGTGACCCTGTAAGTTAACATGAAGGGAGCTTCCTTCACGGCCCAGGTTACTTAGGGGCACTTGGAGGCAGGACTCACTTGATCAGGGCTCAGCAAACTACGGCCTGCAGGCCAAGGCTGGGTGGGCATCTGTTTTCATGTGGTCCATGAGCTAAGAATGCTTTCTCCCGTCATAAATGGCTCAAGCTAACTGAAAAGAACACTATTGTATGACACACGAAAAGTATATTAAGTTCAAATTTCAGTGTCCATAAATGAGCTTTGATTGAACACAGCCACTTCACCTGTTTATGATTACTTGCAGCTAGTTTTGCAATTGGACAGAGATGGAATAACCCACAAAGCATAAACTATTTACCATCTGACCCTGTATGGAAAATGTTGGCCCACCCCTGCTGTGCGGTTAAAAGGGTTGGCAAATTGTGTTTCCAGGAGGTGGAGAGAAAGGAGAAGGCGCCCGGCCTGTCATTCCCGACACTACTCTGCCCAGGAGTGACTTCTTTGCCCCTGGGCTGGAGTTTCCTCATCTGTAACATGGGAGGGCTTGGCTGAGGGGTCTCTGGAGCCCTTCCAGCCCTTACCCTACTATAGCATGTGGACCTTCCAGTTTGTTCAATGGTTCCCCAGGTGGCCAGTGGGGTAAAAGTGCAGTGGTCTTGTTTGGGACAGAGCCACAAGGCCGGGGAGTCACATGACCACACTCAGCGCTGAAACAGATGCAGACCTGAGTAGCCACTGTGTCTGTGTGGAGCAGACTTGGAAACTGGCATTCTGTGAGTTTCGGGAGCATAAACTTTTGGCCACTTTTGTGTACCCTAATTTTATAGACTATGTAATCCAATTCTTTTAACCCTGGGGAAGGAGGAAATGGATGACCCCAATTATTGGGGAAGGCCAGCAAGGGGTGGTAGCACAGAGTGGCCACCACAAATTCAGGTTGTCAGGATGGAATTTAACACTCGCATCGGGTTTATTGAAATTAACCAGGCAACTGACAGCTGTGCTGCTCACTGAGTAGCAGGGAGGGTGTCTGCTGCCCTTTCTGTTTTCTTAGCACTAAACACACGGCTCTTTGTCCACAGGCCAAGGGATCACGGCTTGTCGGCACCGGCACTCCAGCCTGGGGTCTGTCGCTATGGAACCAAGCTGGCCTGCTGCTATGGCTGGAGAAGGAGCAGCAAGGGACTCTGTGAAGGTAACTTTGTATGAACTCAGGCCACCCTGTGCTCAACTAACAGGACATGGTCTTTGGTTGTTATCTGTGACACCATAAGCTGTGGGTTCCCCAGCAGAGGGACACGGGTAACTACCAACACCCAAGCTCTGCATTCCTGTGACATCTCTTCCCATCCCAAATGTGACTGATACCATCACCCTACACAGGATTTGATTTCAGAGGCCTGCCTTGTCACTTATTTCTGTTGCTATCTTAGTGAGCATGATTGCATCATTTGTTACTGTTTTTAAAATATTTTATTTATTTCTTTTTAGAGAGAGGGGAAGGGAGGGAGAAAGACAGGGAGAGGAATATCCATGTGCAAGAAGAACATCGATCCGTTGCCTTTCATATGAGCCCCGACCGGGGACCAAACCCACCACCCAGACCTATGCCATGACTGAGAATCGAACCCGCGACCTTTTACTTTGCAGGATGATGCCCAAGCAACTGAACCACACCTGGATCCCTAGGTGGCACTTACCTGAGCCTCCATGTTTTATCTGTTAAATGGACAGATAAACCACTGCATCTCCCATACCCTTCAGGTGTTGGTGTGGATCACCTTAGAGTATAAACTGTAAATCACAAACATTTAGCCATTTTTAAGAATGACAGCGCTGCCTTCTTCTTGCCGGTCTGTCCCAGCCCCAGCCTGCTGCTCTCTCTGCAGTTCAAAAAATTTCCGGATAGGTGAGCACAGAACTTGATCATATCCAAACTCCATGACATATTGGGAGACACCGACATCACTCCTACATGCTCAGTATCATTCTAAACCTGCCACCATCCCAGTTTCCTTGTGATGAGACAAGAACGTGAAGACGCTTAAAAAAATCTCTGAAGATCATCGTTGCTTACCTAGATAGGGAAAGTTAGACATCCCTCTGGGACTTTGTCAGGGAGAAGGGTGGGTCCCCACACTGACAGTATCACCATCAAGGCCATTGCCTTTAGAACCGGAATGATGTGTGAGGCTAGCCTTGGGCACAACTCACGAGCTCCCTGAGGCTCCGTTTCCTTCTCTGCAACAGGAAGAGAGTAATACCTGCTTCAGAGGGGAAGGAGTGTATGCATTAAAGAGTGTGGCCGTCCCCTGGCTCACATAGAAAATACCTCATCAGTGACCCTTGATTCAGAAAGCACCCATAAGTCTCCTCACAAACTTCTGTCTGTGAGAGCAGCAGGCGATGGGGGAATTAAGTGTTGATTTATTCTTTTTTCTAGACACAGCATAACACGTTTTTATTTGAAGTCAGTCAGGTGGAAAGGGGCAAAAGCCATGTGAGTCCCATGATTTGGAATCTCTTTGACAGTCACACGACCCTCAGCACCTGCTGCCATAAAAACTTGCATGTCTCCGGTGAATAAATGAGGGTGAGCTTTGGCTTTCTGGAAGGGCTAGTCTGTAACAAGATCAGAGCAGTTTGGCCACGTGACACTTGGCCAATCACATTCCCAATGCTGTTGTGAATGATATAATGCTATAGGCACGAACGAATTTAAAGCAAGCTATTAAAAGAGCGAGTACAGAGGGTTCGAGAAAAATGCTCACTATGCAAGTCTGGCAGGCTGAACAGGTTGTCGGCATCCTTACTGTCCCAGTCCAATGTTCAGGTTAATGCTGTTGCCATGATTTTTATATCTAAAAACTGTATCGTATTTTTTAGCCAATTTGCATGGTCCTTCTTGAGAGCACATTCACATGTTCCTTGAAGCACCGGATTCCAGGGTGGTTAGTTCCTGATCGCCACGTCTCTGATTGCTAAGCCAGAATGCGGGCTGTGTGGCAATGGGACAAGAGCACAGCATTAGACCCCAGCCTGTGGTGTCCCAGTTCGCGCATGTCTTCACCTCCATCCATCTATTCACACTTCATTCCTCGCAAGGGCCTGCCTCAGTGCCAGAGCTTTCTAGATCTTGGCCAAAATCTGTTTCCCAGGCCAGGCCTGCTCAGCTCCACATCATTAACCTTCAAATGGATGTCACTCGGCCGGATGTTGTCCACGGACAAATCACTAATGACAGCTGCAGATGGTGGAGTTTGGGGGAGGATTGCACAGCGGAGCTTTACTTTCCCTAACGCCCTCTTGAATCTCAGACCATTTTTAGACATAAATGGAATTTTGCCGTGCATTGGCTGGCTATCCAAATCCGAGTTTCTGCAAATTGAAGGATCTTTCTGGAGCTTTGACCTTATAGCAGCAAGAGTAATATTTCCATTGCTTCTGGGTTCTATTTGGCACTTAGCCTGGGCTTTCCGATTTGGACCACATTGTGAGTAACTTTCCAGGGAAACATCAGAGGTCTTCGGGGCTTCAAAAAGTAAAAGATTTATTTTCGGAGCATGTAAAGTTAAGCCTGCAGCCCAAGTACATATCCACAACAAAACAGACCCTGGGACTCCAATGCTATCTCTTTTGTCTCCCAAAGGGGAAGAATTTTTGTTGGAAAGAATTTCCCCCCCTACCTTCCAGCTTAGGATTTATTCAGAGCCCTAAAATGTCTCCCTGTTAAAAGTCCTACACTTCGGTTATTACTATTACTTTATAGACATTCAGAGCTACTTGGGTATCCAACAGGTTCACAACACTGTTAAATGCAGCAGGAGAACCCAAAATGAATGTTTAAGTCCCTGTTCTGAAGGCACTCGGAATCAGGGAGTAGATAGAGGCCAGATATATGTCTAATTATTGGAGAAGACGAAGACTGCTCAATTTCACGGGGGAAGCCCACCAAAGTTTTGTGGCGCTGTCAAAGTTGAACAGAAGTTTGCATGTGGCTCGAGAACTCTGTGAAAGATTCTGGAAGGAAGGGTCGTGCAAGGCAGTCCTTGAAGGACCAAGAGGATGTTAAGCATTGGAGGGTTGGGAAGGGGTGCCCCAGGCAGGGGAACAAGAGATAGGAAGAGGCAGAAAGCAAAAGAAAGCAAGGATTAGGCAAGCAATCTAGCTTGACCACAGTGTTGCCTCTGTGTAGGGCAGAGAGTAAGCTAAGGCTGCAAGAGGGGATGGAAGCCAGATCGGGGTTGTGGTACCCGTCCCTTCTTCAAGAGGCGATAAAGATCATTTAATGCCTTTTGTGCAAGGCCTGGCATGATCAGAACTGTGCTTTTGGAATGTCACTTTAGTGTCATGTCTGACGGCAGACTTCCTAGAATCAGAGCCTTTCCAGGGGATTCTTGTATAAATATTCCATGGAGGGATGATCTCAGGAGAAACCTGTACAGAAGCGAGGGAACGGGCGAAGAAGCCGCTCAAAGGTGTGGTTCCAGGAGAAGTCCAGCTTCGGCCTGATCCCACAGGAGCTGGGGGGTGTTCATTGTATCAGAGTTTGTCCTGCCCAGGGGCTAGGCCGTTAGACCCCTGGGTCAAGCACTGGTCACGGGCGGGAGAAAAGGGTGGGGTTTGAGGAGTGCAGTGTGTTGTAACCTCCTAGATATCTACGGGCAGAATGATGCCATTCAGTTAAAGGTTTGCTCAGTGAATGAATTGGCGGTAAGAACAGGGATACAATGTTGTAACTGACTGGTTTGAGAACAAGAAAAAATAAAGATGTCCGGAATTTTGATTCCAGGTAACCGGGAGATGAAAGATGGCACTAAGAAAAACTAGGGTCCGGGATTGAAGGGGAAGGTGCTGGGGTCTTCAAGAACAGGCTTGCTTAGACACGGCCCTACTATGAGCCTGGGAATCCGTGGCCGGAGAAGTCAGCAGCATTCAAGGGCAGCTGCTGAGTCTTTCTTTTATACCGTGGCTATTTCCTGATCTCCTGCTAGAACCCCAAATCGCCGAGGGGCCTTGATTCATCGATTCAAATCGAGGGGGCCTACATGCCCCCTCCATTCCTTATTTTCTTTTTCTCTCTCTGCTTTTCTTTGGGTTTTCTCATTTTCCTGTTTTTCTGTCTACTGCTTTTCTCCCTGTCTCCTCCCTATAAACTGGACTTGACCTTTCCATCATCGTGGACTTTTTATCCTGCCTCTAACCCCATCGGTTCCGCATCCTATCCTCGTGTGTTCCACCACTCCACTCAGCGAATATTTGTTGAGCACCTCCTTCAGAGGTATGGATACGGAAGTGAAAAAAAAATAGGAAAATTCTGCCTTCATCATGCTGCTATCATCATCATCGCAATCATCATCTTCATCATCTTTGTCATCGTGCTTTTTATTCCCATCGTCAGGGCTAGAGCTTCCCATCTTCCCTGCCTCCAGTCTGTGGGTGGTTCTTTTTATCAAACACGCAGAACATTAAAAGAACTTTAATCATTCAAAAGGAAAATGGGAGAGAAACTATGGGAGAGAAAAAAGAGGCGAATGACAAAAAGAAGGAAAGGGACCTTGGCACTTGCCCCATGAGTCCCTTTCAGCTGACCCGTTATACTTCTTTCATTAAATCTTTGTGTCTACATGCAAGACTAGCTGGCTGTGGTCTGGGAGGCTCTGTCTTTCTTTGAATGCCTTTCTTTGAAGGTGTGGCAGCACTAAGCACAGTTACAATGAACTTGCACTCATTGGGGTGGAGGGATGGTGGGAGGGGGTGATCTAGGTCACAAGCAAAATATTTTCCAGTCTGTTAACGGCAAAAACAGACCAGAGAGTCCTCTAAATGTTCCCATGGATTTCTCTGCCATACGGAAGGCGGTTGAGTTTGATATGCGTGTCTTTCACTACATTAACTATTCCTGTTCTTTTATCTTCAAAACACCTTTTCTTTCCACAGCTACCTGTGAACCTGGCTGCAAGTTCGGTGACTGTGTGGGGCCAAACAAATGCCGATGCTTCCCAGGATACACCGGGAAGACCTGCAGTCAAGGTCAGTCGAACAAACCAGGGTTGTAGTGCAAATGTACCCCAGACGTTGCACAAGCACTCCCGCCACCGCAGCGGGGTTTGTGGCATGATACAGTGCTCGAGACGTCACAGGTTTGAACTCCAATCTTCAAATGGAAGTGTTTTCAGAACCAGATTTTGAGGTCTGTCTCTTCTCCCAGAAAAAATGTCAAAGTCATTCTGATGCTTTTGTCAAGATGCCAAATAAAAGGCCTTCCTTTTTCTCTAAACAAATCATTTTATTGTGTTTTCAAGCTACTGCAGTGCTACATATTTTTTTAAGAATTGTATTTATTTGTTTTTATTTTATTTTATTTTATTTTTTTACTTATCTTTAGAGGGGAAGGGAAGGAGAGAGGGAGAGAAATATCAATGTATGGTCACCTCTCGTGTGTCCGCTGCTGGGAACTGGACTACAACCCAGGCTTGTGCCCTGACTGGGAATTGAACCGCGATCCTTTGATTCGCAGGCCCGTGCTCAATCCACTGAGCTACACCAGCCAGGGCTATTTATTTGTTTTTAGATAGAGTGGGAGAGAGGGAGAAAGAGAAGGAGAGAAACATCAATGCGTGGTTGCCTCTCACATGCCTCCCACTGGGGACCCGGCCCACAACTCAGGCATGCGCCCTGACTGGGAATCAAACCAGCGACCCTTTGGTTCTCAGGCCACCATTCAATCCACTCAGCCACACCAGCCAGGGCTGAAGAGTTTATTTATAATGTCGACAACAGCAGCTCTCAATCTGGATAATATTCCCCCAGGAAGAATTGCCAGATAAAATACAGATCCCCAGTAAGACTTAAATTTTAAATGAACAGGAAATCAGTTTATAGCATACATTTGTTCCATCCAAATATCGAGTGGGATATATGCATATATGTATACTAATAAAGCGTCAATCATTTATCTGAAATTGAAATATAGCTGGACATCCTGTATTTTCATTTGCTAAATCTGGGAAATTTACTCCACGGGACATCTGAACATGTTTGAAGGAGTCACTACCAGCATCTTGTGGGTGGAGACCAGGGGTGTGGATAAGCATCCTTCAGTGCACCACCCAGCCCTACAGCAAAGAATAATCTGACCCAAATGTCCTAATGCAGTTGAGCAAAGAGCAGCAGGTCAAGTTCAGCTGCCCTTAAGAAGAAGGCTGCCAGTGTTCTCGAAGGGAGAATGAAGCTCCAGAACAGGGCTGGCGCCCGCTCTGCTCAACTGCGCCCAGGCCTAGCTGCCAAGCCCGGAGCACAGCTATAGGCACTGAAATAGCCTTTCTTTGAGCTGCAGCCAGCTTCAGAGAGGAGTCTCTGTCTCCCTTATGTCCTACCACCAGCATAAAGGCCAGTGCCCTAAGGTGCGTCCTACAACCGCACCCAGCTGCTTGAGAGAGCTACATCAAGAATCACACGCATTAGTAATAGTTCAGCTGTATTTTTTACCAGGGTCTTCCCACTGGGAAACCTCATTTTCCGTATGTCTTGGATTCTGTACCCAAGACACCTTCTAAGAGAGTTCGAATACAGGAGATATTTTTCATGCTGGTTTTCAAGTCTCAGTAAAATATTAGGATTGAGGGAATTGTCCAGTTGGCTCAGGTTTGGGACTGCCTGTCTTTCCCCCACAGCCTCCCTGTCCCGGGACAGCCTGATCAAAGTCTCTGTGTATCTCCATTAATGGCAACAGGCCTGGCCCTCCACTGATGTCTTTCCCAAAAGTGCTTCTTCCAAGAGACAAGGGCGTCACCTCTGAGTTAGGGCCAAGGGATGGGTATTCCTGGATTTCCTATTATGTCCAATCAGCATTCTTTACTTCCCCCTTTTGAAGCAATCAGGGTCCATGTGGGAGATGGTAGGGTGCAGGGAACAGGCAATGGATAAGGGGCTTTCAAATGTCCAGCTAGGGCATTGGAAAATCCCTGCATAAGGTTCTTTTCTGAGGCGAAAGCAGCTACTTCCTTATTTCCCACAATGCACTTTGCCTGCTGCCACGTGGAATTTCTGTCCTGCAAGAAACGTGGTTGTTTTCTCCTTCCTATATCTTCCTTGGGGGGGTTAAGCCATGAGACACCCACATGACAGCATTTCCAAACACAAGCTGCTCTACCCATGATCACTTTCTAAGTTTTGTTTTCCTTCTGTAGCATTTTTTATTGTGATGAAAGTTATTTATTGTTAATGTTCAACCTTTTTTTACTAAACACTGAAAAGCACTAAGAAGAAAGTCCCCCTCAGTCTCAGCACCTGGAGATAACCATTATTAGCCTGTAGAGCACAGCCTCCTCGGCCTTTTATTTGTCCTCACACGAAGACATGCTTATTGATTTTAGAGGGGAATGCAGGGAGAGAGAGAGAGAGAGGGAGAGGAGCATTGACGTGAGAAACATCGATTGGTTGCCTCTCATACACATCCCAACCGGACGCCAAACCCACAACCTAGGCCCGTGCCCTGACTGGGAATCGAACCCACAACCTTTCAGTCCACAGGATGACACTCCAACCCACGGAGCCACATCTGCCGGGGCCCGGGCCTTTTTTTCCCTATGCATTTTTATTTTATATTTTTGACAAAGTTGACATCGATCTGTATAGGTGATTTGACAATGTTCTGCTCTCATTTAACAATATCCTCTGAACATCGTTACGTGGCATTCCATATTGTCTGAAGACCTGACCACCACTCGCTGCCAGTGCAGGGCCTCCCAAAACATCAGCGACCGAAAAGAGGCTCTGCCGTGGACATGTCACAGGCTGCCTGGGACAGCATGAGAGGCAGTATTATCTAACGTGTATATTTCCAACTTTTCATTCAAGTAGTGTACGCATGGAATCGTTCGTGCATGCACTAGAAACGTACAGCTCAATGAATTCTCAAAAATGCCCGTGTACCTGGTGTTTAGCTCAAGAAACAGAAACTTGATAGACTACTCAAAGACCCCTCCCGTCCAGCCACTTGTCCCCCCCACAGAAGGAACCATATCTTGACCTTTCACACACTAGATTAGTTATGCCTGCTTTTTAATGTGTACGTTGTGTTTAGCTTCTCCCACTCAATATCATGTTCGTGAGCTTCACCCACTGGCTTGTAGTTGTAGTTTGTTCAGCTTCAACGCCGTATAGTGTTCCATCGCATGAGTATGCAAGTTGGCATGCATCCCTCCGTTGGGAGTTTTTGGGTGAGCGATACCCGTGTTTCTGTTGGGCAGACACCTGGGAGCGGAACTGCTGGGTCACAGGTATGTCTCTTAGTAGACATGCCTAGGATTTAGTAGCTGCCACTAAACAGTTTCCCCAAGTGGTCGTACCCACTACATTCTGTCCAGCAGTTACCATCATTCCATTTGTTCCACATCCTCGCCAACCCTTTACTGAGTTTGGAGAAGAGGTCAGTCAGTGTCCCGTATCTCCAAACCCATGGGTGGGGTCCAGGGAAGCCAGCCCAGTTCCCCATGCGGATGTTTCCCGATTCAGGTAGCCTTTCCTGTGTTCCACTTGCCCCCTGCAGATGTGAACGAGTGTGGAGAGAAGCCCCGGCCATGCCAACACAGATGTGTGAACACACATGGAAGCTACAAGTGCTTTTGCCTCAGTGGCCACGTGCTCATGCCAGATGCCACATGCGCCAGTAAGTGTCGACAGCCAGGCTGCTGTCAGTCACCCTTTGAAGCTTGACTTTTGCCCTTCGATGCCTGGGGGGAAGTTGACTTGAATGATGAAAAAAAAATCTAGCATCTCCCCAGGCTAAAACATCTTTGAACACTTTATTTTATTTTTTTAAAGGTTTCATTTATTTACTTTTAGAGAGGGGAAGGGAGGGAGAAAGAGAGGGAGAGAAACATCCATGTGTGGTTGCCTCTTGCGTGCCCTGCACTGGGGACCCGGCCCGCAACCCAGGCAGGTGCCCTGACTGGGAATCGAACTGGTGACTCTTTGGTTCGCAGGCCAGCGCTCAATGTACTGAGCCACGCCAGCCAGGGCTCTTTGAGCACTTCTTAAAAAAATTGTGGGAAAATACATGTAACATGGAATTCACCATGTTAACCACTGTAAAGTATATAGTTCAGTGGCATTTTATGCATTCACGATGTCGTGTAATTATCACCACTAATTCCAGAGCATCTTCTTCGCCCTGAAAGGAAACCA